>SNQJ01S0019293.1:103624-151458 GCA_010110895.2 Picea sitchensis | reverse complement strand
AAAAAATTAAATAAAAATAGAAAACAAAAATAGGAGAGGAAGGTTGAGGAATGGGAAATGAAGGAGAGGTTTGTCAGCCTTCTCATTACCCCAATTATCCCTATATATTCTTGTAATTTCACTCACATAAGTATTTTTTATGATTGTTGGCAAGGAGAGGAAGATGCACAAAGAGCCATATGACTGCATTGTAAATATGATTGAGAAAACCATTCTATGGTATTTTTTTTTTCTTTCAGGTCTACCCAAGAAAAATCATTGTATCCATTATGTAATTGATGTTTTTTTGTAGTGAGAATATCTTATATGTGCTAGATATATTTCCCTTCTACATTTTTTATTGTTGCTAGTATTTTCAATGCTAGCTACTCTGTTTTAATGGTTATCTAGTAATTTTTAATGGTGTAAGAGTTTGTTTTTTAGTTGTTCTTAAGGAATTATCTCATGGATTCACTCTCCATTTGTCTAAGATGAATGCTAACATATATCTCTCCTTCACCATTGTTTTATTTATGAAACTTGATATCTTTGAACACCATTACATAGCTATTGTACTATTGTAGAGAGTTTCCAATTATGTTTATTACATAGCTATTGCTTGTAGAGAGTTTCCAATTCTTTTTTTTTTTATTGACTAACGGAGAGGGAAGAAACACATTTCTTCATTGCCAACACTACTACAAACCATCTATTGTTGCCTATGGAAATCCTAGAGGCCATGCTCATCCATTCCAATCTCTCCAGAGGCCATATGGGATAAGTGTGTGTGTTTGGGGGCCATACGTGGTTTGTACATGTGATAATATCGACGTGAAACCAACCTATTTCTTCCTAGGGGTCACCCTTCCTCTACCTATGTATGAGATGCAATTGTTATTTTCTCTCCCTTAATCAAATTCTTGCCACATACTTAGATATTGAGTTATGTTTTAATTGTTGTTCACTTAATTCTTTGGCATTGGCCTCTTTGTCTCATTCGCCACCTTTTGATAAAACCAATTTACATGTGATCATTTAACTTTGATTCCATACAATAATAATGGGAGTGAGAAACTCATTGAGTTATGTTTTAATTGTTGTTCACTTAATTCTTTGGCATTGGCCTCTTTGTCTCATTCGCCACCTTTTGATAAAACCAATTTACATGTGATCATTTAACTTTGATTCCATACAATAATAATGGGACTGAGAAACTCATGATGTTCTTAGGTTGACATTCTTATTGATTTTTTTACCTTTTTGTTTAGTGCTGGAGAAGGACACAAGCGCGCACACACACATTTATATTGCTATATAGTTTTGCGTTGGATTTTCTCACGAGGTCATTGTGATTAATTAATTAAATTATGATTTTAGTAACAAAGAAAAAAACATGGAGAAGCAAACATGATGAGGCGACATCATTGGTAAAAAATACCTCCACGAGAGACATTTTATTTTCCATACTCGCCCTGTGATTCCATTGTGTCTTTGGAGGTTTAGAAATTGCACTATTCTATCGTCAAATTGTTGCTTGGTTGAGAAGAATAATTGTTATTCTCTCCATTTAAATTCATTTCCTATTCAAATTAAAGAAAATAATAAAGAATTCATTTTAACTAACTTAAAAGCATCCCAACTTTTAAAATTGTAAAAGATGGAAGAACTGGCTCAAAATGTGCAACAAGAGGCAGATCGGTTTCCCTTGAGATAGTGGTGAATGAGAAAACGCATACAAAAGCACAAAACTAGTATAATTATACAAACATAGAGAGAGTGGCGGCCATGACACTTTGCTTCTAAACTTATATTGCACAGTTTGACACTTTGCTTCTAAACTTTGCTTCGACAGTTTGACACTTTGCTTCTAAACTTATATTGCATTAAGTCGTTTATTGCACAAAAAGAGAGAGTGGCGGCCATGAAATGAAACGATGCACAGAAATTAATTACTAATGGCAGACTAGATGATGTACAACATGAATCAATAAATGAAAGACTGTGCTAAACCACATTATACTAAAACCGCCCGACCGCCGCTTGCTACCCACATAGTTAGAGAAATTAATTATCGTATTAATAACCAGTAGCCTTGATCTATCGATGGAAAGACTTACGAGAGCCGCCTCGAACATCGCAGCGACGAGGAGGCTGCTGGACATCGCAGGTATTTGGAAGGTATGCGGCTCTCTCCTCCGCCTCCTCCTCTTCTCTTCCACGCCCTTCGGGGCGGTGGCGGCGGCGTTGATTAAGTGCAGCCTCAGAATCATACGATAAAGATTGATCGAGCACTTGCTGTATGGCTCGGCATCGGCATTGTGGAGACATTCTTTGCAATTCCTCGCAGCATCTCTCCGATGGCCGCTCTCTCCGGCGCTCCAAGTAGTCCCGGCATGAAGACAATCTCTGCGGATCGCAAGACCGTCGTTGTTGTTGGACGTCTTCTCCATACCAATTTTCTTCATGTGCATCAGCAGTGGGGGTGCCACAGAGAAGGAGGAGGAGAAGGGCTACACCTAAACTCACCCATTTAAGCGTCAGCCTCGTAGTCGGAGGTGAGAAGAAATCCATTGCTTTTCTTTCTTCGTTACCGTGAAAGATGGATAGATATATATGGAGCGTGAGTGTGAAGATGGGAAGACGAGGTGGATCCTAATGTTGTATTTATGGAAGCCTGGGTAAGTAGAGAACCATACAACACGAAGAAGAGGACGAGACGAACACATGTAGCGCATGCCCCATCTCACACTCCACGTCCCAACCCAACCCAGCGCAGCCCAGCCCAGCCCAGGGAAAGAAAGCCTGCCTCCGTTTCCAATCGCCGCGTCTTTCATTTTGTTTGAGTTGAGTTTTCATTTCGTTTGCGTTGAGTTAGAGAAGAGAAGAATCTTGCAGGTGGGTAGAATCCCCGACAGTGCAGGGTGGCGTACCAACAACACGAGTTACATACGATTATCGCATTTTAGACAATTTAACCGATTTATGAGAAACTGCCTTGCCCCCGTGGTGTGGATGTTCCACGTTGAATCAAGTGGCTCACACCCGCACGGTTACCACAACAACTCTTGAAAATACTCACTAACAACTGTCATGCTATCATTGCAGTCCATAAGACAATATAAATATTATCATTTTATCAAACACTTTGTTCTCTCCCATCGAACGTAAAATGGTTAAGTTAAACACACTTGCACATTTCATACTAAAAGGACATTTCATACTAAAAGGAGTCTCAAAGAGTCTTCAGAATTCCCTTTGTGGGCATGTCATACAATGATTGCGCTCCATAAGACCATCCAAATATTATCATTTTATCAAACACTTTGCATGCAGATTCCATATAGCATAACATACATGGTAACAAAAGCATTACCATTGGAAACGACTTAAAAATCTTCTCGCTCACCTCAAACAAATGTCACTCAAATTTGTACTGGATTATACACGCCTTAAGAATAGAGGCAAGGTTAATGTGCTTTTGATTCATTCCATTGGATGGCATTTTTAAAATGAGTTCAAGAGCTTTCTTACATATCTTATAATCATGGTATCTCAAGAGACTAAATATAAGTAATGACTTTGCAAGCATACTCTATGCACCTGCATATAATAATGTAATGGCTTGGCTTCACTTCCTTTTGCTTCATATTGTTTTCACCATTTTCATTTTGAGAATATTATGGGATCACAAGTATTTATAGAACCACATATCATACACTCATTTATTAGATACACAATATATGTTATATATACACACATTTAAAATACATGTCAACAAGAACACTCATAAAGAAATTTAATGCAAATATCATTTTTATGATATGATTGTAGACTTTATTGTTCTATTTTAAATCTACAAAGACATTGGCACATTCCTTTAGGTTGCTACCAAAGGTTAAGTCATGTGGAATGATTTTGGATTGTTGCATTTGTTCAAAATTCAAATGCTTCTTTGCCTAACCCTTGTTCTACATTCTCTAAAATCATCGAAATCCTCATATTCCACAATAGTACACTGTGAGTACACTTTGTTGAGGTTTGTTGTTAAGAATCTATAACTTTGGATAACCATTCTCTTATCTCTTGGATGTTATTGTTAGGATACTTTGGACAATCATTCTAAATTGGGTATGTTGCTTCTTCCTTCTCTCATTTACTTTTGAAAATGCATGGCATACTTAGGACAAAGATATATGGTTCCTATCCTTCCATTTTTCATTGAATTTAAAACCCATTAAATGAGGGTTTGATTACTTACCCATCTGTAGATTCCCTATAACACTAAGTTCCTTGTTTTCCTCCCCTATTCATGGTACATGCGTGAAGACCCATTTTTATTATGAAAAACATATTAATATCACCAAATATCCCCCATAGAAGTCAAAGATCATCCTACATAGGTCTTATGTCCTTGTTCAAAGACTACTCAATGAAACTTGATCCTAAGAAGATTCAAATAGAGCCTTAACATCTTATGTTCCTTCCCTAACCATGTTTAATGCCTTGAGACCTGAATATGATTCTCCAAACCTATGAATGGAACCTATATGGCACTTGGAAGGTAGATTTTCCTTAAAAAGGATATGTATGGTGGTTCGAGGCCTTATGGAGATTGAGATTGAGAATATATGTTTAAGGACTAAGGACATTTTTTTTCTACGTAAACCATGATATGGGTTTTCAGACCTATTTTTATTTTGCAAAGCATACTAATGGTTCCCATATTCCTAGTGTGAGGATAATCTAAAACCCTTGAGAAGTCAGGTTCACTATAATTTCCAGGTTGTATTCTTTGGAATATAGGGTTCCTTACTAGCCCTAAAACCAATCTCAAAGAGTTGATCTTGGTAAAATAGTGACATATTATTATAGAAATATTGAAATTAAGTTCCATTAGTTGTATTGAGTAGACTATAGAACATTGTGTTTTAGGTAAATATTTTAGAAGCACATCTAAAAAATTGGCCACATGACACTCTATACAAGTTCACTCTCTTGAAAGGGAAAAACTCAACAAGTTTTGGGAAAGTTACCGCAATTTTTTCTTGGCACATTAAAGTTTAGTTAAACATATGGAATTATAGAGAACACATATTAGACTATGACATAGAAACAAATAGAGTCAAATGTGCATATATATCACATCTAGATCAGGTGCAATGTTAGTCTCGAGAACAACCTCCATTTTGGAGTTTTAAAAAGGTATATTAAATTATAACTTGCATAATTTTTTATTAGAATATATGTTGGAGGTGATTCAAAATATGTGGTAAAGGGAAAAATAGAGGATAACTTTAAGTAGCTATTGTTTTTGGCTCACATGGAAAGAGGTGGTAAAAGAAATTATACACTTGGTAAACCTCCACAGAACTCATCCATGACTCCTTAAGAATGTGAAGAATTAGAGAACAAGACATCCCAATTGAGGAACCAAGTTATTGACATGGGTGATAATGTGTTGAAACTTTTTGATTTGGCACATTCGTAAGAAATCCTTAAAAGTTAAATTAAAGATAAAATGGAAACATTGATGGATTAAAAGATGGAAAATTAGATGGATCACAAGATGGAAGTTGAAGATAAAATGGAAAAGTTGATGGATAAAAAGATGGAACAATTTCAAAATTCCATGGAAGGCATGCTCTTACGTACCCTAGATGAGAGATTCACCAAAATTCATATTGAGTCAGGAAATCCTGAAAATAAGGAGAACAAAATTGTTGAATCTTAGTCACATATGGGGAATATTTTAACATACTTTTCTAACACAAAGATTGAGTCCCAAAATCACGATCATTCATCAGTACAATATCTACATCATCAAGGGTTCAACTTTGGACCAAGGATATACTTAATTCCCAAAGCTAATATGAAGAATTTTTATGGTAAAGATCTTATAATATGGATATTTTATATAGATAAATTATTTGATCTATACCAAGTGTCAATGTTACAAAAGGTAACTATTGCATCCTTCTATTTAGAAACTATTCAATTTGTTTCGTACCAATGGATATTTGAATGAAAAAAGGATTCCATTGACTTCTGGTCCATTTTGACAAGTGAATTGATAGAACATTACGGGGATATTAACACCAATACATTATTTAGTCAATTAATAAATTTGTGGTGAAGACACCTAATTATAGAGCACATTCAACAATTAATAATATGACTCTCAAAGTAAAGAAAACTCAAGAGGATAATTTGTTATATCTCTTTATGGGAACTTTAAAGGAGATAATTGAACATGAGGCCTCAACAAATGGATGAAAGAAGAGAAAAGGGGCTATGTTTCAATTGTGATAGAAAGCACAGTATGGGGCATAAATATGGTGAGAGGAAATTTTTATACATATATTATGAAGAGGAAGAAGATCAAGAACTAGAATCATCAAAATATATAGAACTACAAGAGGCTACTCCAACCATATCTTTTATCATTCCTCAAAATTTAAATATAGAAGGATGTAGAAAAAACAAAAAAGGTAAGAATATCAGTTAATTATAGCATTACCCTTAACTTCAATTATTGAAGATTGACCAAAATTCCCAATTTCTTTATATAAACAACACCAAAGTTTCATTTCATGATTGCATTGGAGGTACCATAAATTGTTCATGGAAGTGCCATAGTATTAATATCACTATGGGATAATATTTATTGGATATTCAAATGATTTGAATCTAAATTGTTGGTGTTGATGTTGTATTAGGGGTCCAATGGTTACAATAATTGGGAACAATGGCTCTTAATTTTTAATAACTTTTCATGAGATTTTTCTCATAAGGAAAGGAAATTGAAATCAAAGTTATGCAAGGGAAAACCTCTAAAGCGATAATCTCTAATATCATGAATAAAATGATAAAAAAAGGGACACAATGGTGTAATTTCACAATTATGCTCACTAGATTTTCAAACATCTATGCCCTCTATTTGTGTGGATCTCCCAAAATTGATCTATAATCATTCCAAGTTATTTGGAGAGATGCCTAAAGGTATACCACCTTCTCAATATCATGACTATGATAGACAATTAAAATTGGGAAGTGTTCCACCTAAGATCAAACCTTGTAGGTACCCATACACACAAAATAATGAGATTAAGCATATGGTTCAAGAAATGTTAGAGGTTGTCATCATTCAACCTAGAAAACAAGATTTATTTTCACTAATTGTGATGGTTAACAAAAGGGAAGGTTCATAGTGTATGATTCATATTATAGAGAGCTCAACAAGATGACCATTAAAAATAATTTTTCTATTCGTGTCACTC
This sequence comes from Picea sitchensis, assembly GCA_010110895.2. NCBI lineage: Eukaryota > Viridiplantae > Streptophyta > Pinopsida > Pinales > Pinaceae > Picea > Picea sitchensis. The sequence continues at coordinate 144,202 of SNQJ01S0019293.1, read as the reverse complement.
ATGAGTTATTAGTTGAATTGTTGATATGTATTTATGAGAAGAACAAAATGAAACACAAATCTATAACATTAACATAGATATACAATGAACAATAACACAGATATAGTGGAACTTAACTTCTATTAATCAATAAATCTTCTGAAATTGTAAAATGCAGAATGAAAACAATCTTGCTCAAATGGTGGTAGCTAATCTCCGAGGAGAGATGTGGTGGCTATGTGCATTCCTCTGGGCACATTACAATAAGGTGTACAATCATTTTTAGCATCAAGAAATAAACAAAAAATGATATATATCCAAAAACCTAACCCTAGGAGATGAAGTGTCAAAAGTCATGTGGGCCCCGATGGGGTAAGTGGTACATCAACTTCCTAGGGTCTTAAATTTTTCATATGATCTCTATTTTAGGCACATGTTATCTAGTTAGGAAGTTCTATCCGACGTCTACACATTGTTTCGTCACACTTGGATAAATCCTACAGTGTGACCGTGGCGGGCCCAAAAAACATTGTTTAAGGCCTCAAAACAACCCTAAAAGTTTAGGACCTGAAAAGATAGAAAAACAATGCCAAGATAAAAACTGTAAGTGCCAAGATGAAAGTTGTATGTGAGCTATATGGAATAGGTGGGTGGACACCGATATCCACTTGTATCAATTGTAGGTACCAATTTCCTTTACCCAATTGGATTTCCATTTTGTATATCATCAAATCATATTAAGGAAAGAAGAAATCCCTAAAATAACATTTAAAACACATGGAGGTCATTATGAGTTTTTGGTGATTCCATTTGGCTTTACTAGTGAACCTTCTAGTGCATTTCAAATCTTGATGGATTATATTTTTAAACCCTTCCTCAGAGAATTTGTGTAGTATTTATTATCATATACTAATCGACAAAATATCTTTGGAATAACATGTACAACATGTTGACATGGTATTAAAACTATTGGAGGAGCATGAATATATGAAAATCCTTCCATGTGTTCCTTTGCAGTTTAGAAAGTGGAATATTTGGGTCATATTTTATCTCATGAAGGCATTAAAGTGGATGCTAACAAAATTAAAGATATGATGAAATGGCCAATTCCAAAAAAATTAAAAAGTCTTAAAGGATTCTTAGGATTGACAATATATTACCACAAGTTTATTATTGATCATGGTCAAATAAAAACACCTCCATCATTTTTATTGAAAGGGGATAAATTTTGCTGGACTTAAGAAGCAACCAAATTTTTGAAAAATTAAGCAGGATATGTGTACAACTTCTCTCTTGGCCATGGCCAAGTTCACAAAAATATTTATTGTGGAGTGTGATTCCTTGGGGCATGGAATTGGTGTATTTTTAATGCAATAAGGAAGGCCCCTTGAATCTAAAAGTAGATATATCAAAGGAAAGAACTTACTTAGACCCATTTATGAAAAGGAAATATTGGCCATGTTGCATGTAGTTAAGAAATGACACCCTTACTTAATAGAAAAACACTTCAAGGGAAAAACATATCAAAATAGTTTGAAGTGATTCTTGGAACAACAAAAAAGTGGGTTACAAAAAGATGCTAGGTTATGAATTTGAAATTATCAACAAAAAACGAACACACATAAAGGGTTTAATTTTTTATATTTCCATTCCACAATTTAGGTTGGTGGAAAAATAAAGGATAGAGTGGAAGAAACATTAGAGGGTATGAAAGATCATTCAACAACTACAATAATGACCAAGTTCATTAGATAAATTTGTGTGGAAGAATAATTCACTGCAGTATCAATATTTCCTATATTTATGTAAGACTTCAAATAAAAAAAAAGGTCCTTTTGGAATAGCAAACTTTTTCTATATGAGAACATTTAGGGGTTTTGAAAACTTACAACAAGATTAAGAAGTATGTTTTTTATAAGGTCTTAAAATTGATTTTCAAAATTTTGTGGCTAAATGATTGGTTTTCCAATAGAATAAGGGAGATTCAATCAACACCCCGAGTCTTATAAAACCATTATCCATACCAATAGCATGGAAAGGTCTCGATGGAAAATTGAATCACAAATTATACCCATTTTTTTTTATCTCCTTTTCATCCTTTTAAGGAAACTATAGTGGCTAAAACATTCATTGAAACAATTCATAAGCTACATGGAAACCCCAATATTATTGTAAGTTGTAGAGATACAATTTTCATTGGTAATTTTTGGATTGAATTATTTTCTTGTATGGGTACTCAATTGGCTCACAACTTTGTAGAGTTTAGACTTGTACGATTATTTACAGAAAACCTATTTTCAATCAAAGAAAAAAAAAATACAATGAAAAATACACATATTAAAAAAATATTTTTCCGCTAGAAACCCAAACCGAGAAAACCAAAATGTTGTATATTCATCACATCAAATATTGTTTACAATAAAATATAAATATAGGAGCCAACGACTTCCAAAACCCTAATTCAATAACCTGGATTAGTCAACAACCCTAATTCCTTAATCGAAAATAGAAAACCATCAACGAAAAACCATGTGCTAAAAACTGCCCAAAAATGGACACGAAAATTGGTAAAGAATATAATAGATATGCAAAATTCTCCCAATTGTTTTTTTATTTGCATACATGGGGTTACAGGGTTACATAGTCAACAATCCAGGGCAACAATGCCCATAGACCCTCTACACCAAGAGAACTTCTCAAAGCTCACAGATTTTTTTAATGAATCTACAAAATTTTTCAAAGTGTCCACATTCATCAGAAAACACCTTCTTTTCTTCAACCATGTCTATCACAAAGTGATATTGAATATCCATATACTTTGTATTTGAATGATAAGTAGGGTTCTTCACCAATAAATTGCACTCTGACTATCACAATCTATCCTTATAGCTTGTTTTACCAACCCAATACCTAAACACAATCTCTGTAAAGATAATGATTCCTTTCTTGCATGAGTGGTTCACATGTATTTAGCTTATATAGTTGAAAGTGCTGCTACAGAGTGTCTTTTTCTCATCCAACTAATTGCTCATCCAAATAGGTTAAACACATACTCACTTGCACATCTTCTTTGATCTAGATCCCCAACCCAGTCTACATCCACAAAGCCATGTATGTCCAACACTCTGTCCAAACCTGGTCTTCCTTAGTAGCACAATCCATGACTAGTAGTGCCACACAAATAACTAAAACATCTCTTTACTACTATCCAATGGCCCTTCCCTAGTTTTGACATATATATGCTCAAAACTCTAACTGCATGTGCAATGTCTAGTCTAGTACAAACCATTGCATACATCAAAATTCCAACCACACTCGCATATGGAGCACGAGACATTTCCTTCTCCTCTTCCCATTTCTTGGGACACTAGTCCAAAGATAAATTTACACCTACAGGAATAAGGATCGTGACTGATTTACATTCTTGCATATTGAACCTTTGCAATATTGTCTCGACATGTTTTCTCTGATTTAAACAAAGTTTCATGTTTTTCCTACCTCTTTTAATTTCCATGCCCAAAATGAAATTTGCAACACCAAGATCCTTCATGTCAAATTTAGAGGAAAACTAAGTTTTCACATCCTGGATAATCTCCTTGTTGTTTCCTATCAACAACATGTCATACACATACAAGAACAAATAAATCAAATGATCACCACTTAATTTAAAATATACACAATGATGTTCGTTGCTTCTTGTGAAGCCAAGTCCCAACATATAAGTATCAATTTTTTAATACCACATCCTTGGTTATTGTTTTAAACCATACAAGGACTTTTTCAGCTTGCATACCAACTCCTTCTTTCCCTTCACAGTAAATCCTTTTTGATGCTTCGTGTAGATTTCTTATTCTATATCTCCATTTAGGAATGTTGTCTTCACATTCATATTTTCTACTTAAAAATCAAATGCAACAACAACAGATAAAAAAAATCTAGTAGAAGTTAACTTGGCAAAAGGAAAACAAATATCACCAAAATCAATTCCCTCAACATGGGAATAACCCTTTGCTACTAATCGAGCTTTGTATTTCTCCACTTTTCCTTCTGCATTCAACTTCCTTTTAAACACCCATTTTCTGCCAATGGGATTTCTCCTAGTCGACAACTCCACTAGATCCCAAGCCTCATTCTTATCCAAGAATGCCATTACTTCAACCATGGCCTTTTCCCATAGATTTCCATACTTTGAATCCATTGCCTCCCCAATAGTTCTAGGGTCATCATCACTGATAGACAAAGAAAAAAATGAATTGAAATAAGGTGGAGTATACCTTTCTGGTAGTCATGTTTCCCTCTCTAATCTCTTCATTATTGGAGTATGAGGATCTTATTCTTCCTATTCATGTTCTTCTATAAAGTTTGATTAATTGACCAGGTAGGATGCAACACCCACTTCCTTTGCCAAGAATTATTTCCCCAACCCAACAACATTGAGCATGCACCTTTCTTTTTCCATCAACATCCTATTCATCCTTTCTACAAACTTCATTTTGATAAGGTGTATAAGGAGTATTTTTATTCCTTCCTATACCTCATTTCTTACAAAATTCTTCAAATTCATTCCCGCAGAACTCTCCACCATTATCCATTCTCAACACATTAATTATTTTCTATGTTTGATTCTCAACAAGAGACTTAAACTATTTAAACTTGTCAAAGACTTCATATTTATTCCTGAGAAAAATTATTGAATTATTCCTCGAGAAGTCATATATAAATGATACATAGTACACATTTTCCCAATGATGGAACCATCATAGGTCCAAACACATCATTATGCACTAGTGGTAAAATTTTGTCTTCCCTCGTTGCATCGGAGGTGATTCTTACCCGATTCTTCTTCCTATATACACAATGTTCAGAAAAATCAAAATCTAAAGAAAAATTATACATACCTTAAATCATACCTTTACCCTGTAGTAGTTGAAGACCCTTCTCTCTGATATGCCCCAATCTTTGATGCCACATCATAACCTTTTCTCCAGAGTCTGTATGATTTTTTTCTTCTTCTACTCCAATATCAGGAACATTGGAACTATTATACCCATTAATAATAGTTATTCCTTTCATATTATACATAGTTCCAATCATAATGCCCTTCAGAAACACCATTTCTCCTTGAACCATCCTGCAGGCTTTTTTTGTCAAAGAATGGTTTTACCCCTACATCGTCCACTTTGCTTACATAAATCAAATTTTTGGCCAATCATCAGATGTGAAGAACACTAGGAAGTGTTATAATCCTTCCATATATGAGCGTCAAATTGAAATTTTCTCTTCCTATGATTCTGGTTCTCAAGTCATCACCTAGGAAAACATTACCTCCATCATACCTTTCATATTCACAGAACCACTCCCTATGGGGACTTGTACGAAAGGATGCACCTGAGTCAAACAACGATGCTTCATGATCTTCATGTGTTCTTGAAAAATCCAAGTACACATCTCCTCCTTATTCCTTGGAGGTGTTTTCTTCTATAGAGGGAGCACCTTCAAATCCCTTCACTTTCTCAACACTTTTGGATATACATTGCTTCTTGAAGTGCCTTTCTTTTCCACATCTCCAAAATACCTTTAATTTTTTTTTGAGAGATTTATATATACCCTTAGACTTAGATCACCCACTTTAGGACTTAGATATATTACTATCCTTAGAAAATCCTATTGCAAATAATGCATCTGTGCTATGTCCTTCCATGTTCTTTCATCTCATTTCCTCCGATAACAAGGATGAGACCACATAATTGAAACTCAAGGTAGTTGTATTACTACCTATTGCCACAACCATATTATCCCACAAGTTTGGTAAAGAGAACAGTAAACTGATACACTTTTCTTCATCTGAAATTTTAATCTCAACAAATAATAACCAACTTACCATAGTATTGAAAGCATTCAGATGCTCTATCCCTGAGTCTTCGTCTCTCATGCTCAGGTTATATAACTTCTTTCATAGGAACAATTTATTTACCAGAGACTTAGATTGATACAATTTCCCCAAATTATTCCATAACTCCTTGGTTGTAGCTTCCCTTGACACATTTATTAATACTGAATATGAGAGACACAATCAGCTTGTGCTCTTTTCCTTCTGATCCAATTTTTTCTAGTCATCTTATGACGTTCCTATAGGTGCAGTACTTGGATCCACCACAATCCACTAATCTTTGTCTACCAACAAATCTTCCATATTGAGCTTCCACAACTCAAAACATTTCCCATTAAATTTCACAATCTCTATTTTCAAATTGCTCATCATTTATTTTCACTTAAACAATCAATACCATAGATCTTCCACTATAACAAGAAATATCACAGTCCCAAGCCAAACCCCTAACCACAAAGGCATCCCATGAAGCCAATAATTTCTCTCATACCAAATGTAGATTTTAACCTTGTACAATTATTTACTGTAAACATATTTTCAATAAAAGAACATAAAATATACAATGGAAAATATACATATTACATGGATATTTTTCCCCTGGAAACCCAAAACTGGGAAAACCAACATCTTCTATATTAATCACATCATACATTGTTTACAATACAATATACATATAAGAGCCAACGACATCCAAAACCTTAATCCAATAACTTGGATTAATCAACAACCCTAATTCCTTAACTTGAAATAGAAAACCATCGGTGAAAAACCATGTGCTGAAAACCACCCAAAAACAAACATGAAAACCGGTAAGCAAAATTATTCGGGGGAATTTTCCCCCACCCCCTATGCATGGGGTATATCACCCCCTTGCAAACCCCCCAAACAAGGAGGTTTCACCCCCTGTGACCCCCTGGGAATGGGGAGCTACACCCCCCTCTGTCCCCCGATAGGCTTAGAGGAAATGTTATCCATTATTTCATGTAGTTAACAAATGACACCCTTATTTAATAGGAAGAAACTTCAAGGTAAAATCATGTCAAAATAGTTTTAAGTGCTTCTTGGAACAACAAAAAAGTGGGTTACAAAAATATGCTAGGTTATGACTTTTAAATTATCTACAAAAAATGAACACACATAGAGGGTTTACTTTTTTATATTTCCATTCCACAATTTAGTTGGGTGGAAAAATAAAGGCTAGAGTGGAAGAAATATTAGAAGGTATGCAATATCATTCAACAATTACAATAGGAACCAAGTGAATTAGATAAATTTGTGTGGAATAATCATTCATTGTGGTATCAAGATTTCTTATATTTATGTAAGACTACAACTCAAACAAAAGGTCCTTTTGGAATTGCACACTTTTGATATATGAGGACATTTAGGGATTTTGAAAACTTACCATAGGATCAAGAAGTATTTTTTTTATAAGGTATTAAAATTGATGTTCAAAATTTTGTGTCTAAATTAATGGTTTTCGAATAGAATGAGAGTCAAACAAGACCACGAGTCTTCTTAAACCATTAGCCATACCAAGTTCACATTGGGAAAGGTCTCATTGGATTTTATTATAGTTCTACCAAAGTATGAAGGAATGAATTCCATCATGGTAGTAGTGTATTTAATGAAAAAGTATGCCCGTTTTTTTTCTCTTTTCCATCCTTTTAAATAAACTATAGTAGCTACAAAATTCATTGAAACAATTCATAAGCTGCATGGAAACTGCAATATTATTGTAAGTGGTAGAGATACAATTTTCATTGATAATTTTTGGATTGAATTATTTTCTTGTTTGGGTACTCAATTGTCTGACATATCTCTAGATTTTAACCTTGTACAAATATTTATTGCAAATAGATTATCAATAAAAGAACAAAAAACATGCAATGGAGAATACACATATTACATAAAGATTTTTCCCCTAGAAACTCAAACCAGGAAAACAAACATCTTCTATATTCATCATATCACACATTGTTTACAATAAAATATACATAAAGGAGCCAACGGAATCCAAAAACCTAATCCAATAACCTGGATTAGTCAACAACCTTAATTCCTTAACCGAAAATAGAAAATTGTCAGCGAAAAACCATGAGCAATTAACCACCCAAAAATGGACACGAAAACTAGTAAAGAATATAACACATATCCAACATTCTCCCACTTGTTGTTTTCTTTGCATACATGGGGTTACAAGGTTACATAGTGAACAATCCATGGAAATAACGCCCATAGATCCTCTACACCGAGCGAACTTATCACTGCTCACATATTTTGTTAATGACGCTGCAAAATTATTCAAAGTGTCCACCTTGATCAGTAAACAACTTCTTTTCTTCAACCATGTCTCTCACAAAGTGACATTAAACATCAATATGATTTTTCTTTGAATGATAAGCAAGGTTATTAGACAAAAAAATTGCACTATGACTGTCAAAATATATCCTTACAACTTGCTGTACCAACCTAATACTTGAACACAATCTTTGTAACCATATGTTGGGCCCCAAAAAATCCCCCTAAATTTTTACAAAATTTAAAGGCCCCCCATTAGAATCTTGATAATTTTAATGACCTACAAAATCAATCTTTTCAAATAGTTCCATACCTTGGCTTTCTTTGAGACAAACATGAGACAAACTTAAGACATTCATTATACTATGAGACATTCATAACAAGAGTATATGTCAAAATTTAGGAACGACAATAGAAATCTCAATTTAAACAAAAACACTAATTTTTATCAACTGTTTACTTTCGTTTAAATTATGATTCTGTGTTCATTATTTTTCTCATTAGCAAGTTTGAATATTTGGTGAGATTAATTAATTAAATTTTTTTTTTCATTTTGCATTTGATTTTAAAATAAAAAAATAAATAATAAAAGAATTATCTGTCATTTGTTTGATTTTGTGAAAAAACAAAGTTAATATTTTTCTCCTCTCCATCAACTTGAATCTTCTAGAATTTTAAGATCATATTTGAAATGAAAATATAAACAATGTTTGTTTAGAACTTATAGTTAGTTTAAATTCATTTTTGATTTCATTGTTCTAGATTTTGTTTTTTTCGCAATTTTTAGGTTATTAATTTAGGTTTCTTTTTGTTTTACAGGTTTCTATTATCAGTTATTTTGTATGGATCTTATCATGGCTTGATTTTATTATCTAAATAAGTTCAAGATGATTTGTCCAAAAATAATATTGGATTGTTGCAAATAAATTTATGAGCAACAACACATAAAATTTAGAAATGCGTCAAAAACAGACAGACGATTTTGCAGGACTAATTGTAGCCAAACTGTGAGGAATATGAAGAAATGGTTGAAAACCCATTTCCAAAATGGACCCATTTATCTTATGTAAGGGGATTTGCTCAAAAAAATTAAAGATTTGAGAGATATTGGTGTCTCTTTACGAGGAAAATTTCAGGTGGAAAAAATTATTAATGACACCTAGACTGTTCATTCATTGTATAATTATATGAGAAAGTTTAGAGCCAAGGATCGAATAAATTGAGAGGAGGCTTTTTATCCCTTCTCTTTTGTATATTATTTCTTTTGTAAAAAAAAATTCTTTTCAAATAGAGTAACGAATGGTTGGAATCTTTGGGAGAATGGACAAGTATTTTCAAAAAAAAATTGGAATTCTAGGTTGCTTAATGGCTTTTGTCCTATGAGTAAAATGGTTTTATTTTCATTATAATATCTTCATATTCTTTGAATAATTGATTATGCATTGATTTAAATTATCTTTAGTCTCTTTTATCAATACATGGTTAATTGCTATCATTTATATATTAATTTTTTCAATCTTTAAGAGTCTATTATCCCAAAAGTTCTTACTGGACCATATGATGAATATATTTTGTTGAAACTATATGAGAAAAGAATTTACGCTTTGGATTTTTTTCTTTTGTAGATTGTGCAATGTTAATATTGTTTCTCATATAATTTCTGAATATGAAACTTTATTTGTATTGACCTAGCTTTAGATTGTTCTGCATATAAGTTGTCATGTTATGTTTTCATTTATATGGTTCATTATCTTTTGGTTTAGTTTATATCTTTGACTGATCATCTATTCAAGTATTTTGAGTTTACATCTGATGCTAGATAGATGGTAACACCATTCCCGAGAATTGGAATTTCTTTCATTTTCATTTATTGGACATTTCAAGGTCACAAGATATATAATTATTTGTCTTTTTGTCATTATAAACTCGCTCCAGAATATGAAACACTTCCTTCAATTTCTTCAGGAAGTATTTTGCTTTCTTTTGTCATATGTTTACACTTGACACAGGTTAAGAGGAGCTCATGCAAATATAGAGAGATGAATTTAGCCAAGTCCCAACATATAAGTATCAAATTTTTGATACCACATCCTTGGTGTTTGTTTTAAACCATATAGGGACTTTTTCATCTTGCATACTAGCTCCTTATTTCCCTTCATATTAAAGCCTTATGGTTGCTTCATGTAGATTCATTATTCTATATCCCCATGCAGGAATGTTGTGTTCACAACCATCTATTATACTTCAAAATCAAACACAACAACAACATATAACAAAAATCTAGTAGAATTTGACCTGGAAACAGGAGAAAAAATATCACCAAAATCAATTCCCTCAATCTGCGAATAACCCTTTGCTACTAACCGAGATTTTTTCTCTCCACTTTGGCTTCTGTATTCGTCTTCCTTTTAAATACCCATTTTCCGCCAATGGGATTTCTTCCAGTCGAAAACTACACTATATCTAAAGCCTCATTCTTATCCAAGGATGCCATTTATTCAACCATAGCCTTTTTCCAGAGTTTTCCATCTTATGAATCCACTTCCTCCCTAACATTTCTAGGATCATCATCAATAATAGACAAATAAAAATTTGAATGGAAATAAGGTGGAGTAGACCTTTTCGGTAGTATTTCTACCGCTCTAATCTACTCAATACTAGAGTATGAGGATATTCTTCTTATGACGCTTTTTCTTTTGTAGAGTCTGTTTCATCATCCTTTGGCTCAAACTCTATTTTCTCTGGTTCTTCCTTACTTCGTAGGCATTCTTGTTTGAAAACATCATTCATTTCTCTAAATACCACATCTTGACTATACACAAAATTCTTATTTTCTAGGTTCCAAAGCTTATGACCTTTGAGACCATATTTATACCCAATAAAGATACACTTTTCATCCTTCTTATCTAGATTACTCATGTTTTGCTTTGGAACATGAACATATGCCTCACAACCAAATACCTGGTGATGTGTGAGAGAGGGTTTCTTACCAGTCCATACCTCATGTTGAGTCTAGTAGTCCAATGTTGATGAGGGTGATCGATTGACCAGGTAACATGCAATACCCACTGCCTATGCCCATAATTATTTCCCTAACTCGGCACCACTGAGCATGCACCTTGTTTTTTCCATCAACGTCATGTTCATCCTTTTTGAAACTCCATTCTGCTAAGGTGTATAAGGAATAGTATTCTTCCTTTATATACTTCATTTCTTACATAATTCTTCAAATTCATTCCTTCATAACTCTCCACCATTATATTTCCTCACAACCTTAATTATTTTCTTAGTTTGATTCTCAACAACAGCCTTAAACTCTTTAAACATGTCAAAGAATTCATATTTTTTCCTGAGAAAATAAATCCAAGTATTCCTCGAGAAATCATCTATAAATGAGACATAGTACACATATTTTCCCAATGATGGAACCGTCACAGGTCCAAACACATCATTGTGCACTAGCTGTAAAATTCCTTCTTCCCTCATTGTACCAGAGGGGAATATTATCCGGTTCTTCTTCCCATAAACACAATGTTCACATAAATCAAAATCTAGAGAGAAGTTAGACATACCTTCAACCATACCTTTACCATGTAGTAGTCGAAGAACATTCTCTTTGAAATGCCCTAGTCTTTGATGCAATAGCATAACTTTTTCTCCATAGATTGTAGGAGCTTTTTATTCTTCTTCTCCAATACCAAGAACAATGGAACTATTACACCCATTACTAATAGTGATTACTTGCATATTATATATAGTTCTAATCTGAAATCCCTTCAACAACACTATTGCTCGTCGAACCATCCTGGAAGTTTCTTTTTTTAATTTGTTTTTACCCATGCATCATCCCTTTTTCTTACAGAAGTAAAATTTCTAGTGAATCCTAGGATGCGGATAACACTAGGAAGTGTTATAATCCTTCCATATTTGAGCCTCAACTTTAATTTCCCTTGTCTTGTGATTCTGGTTGTCGAGTCATCACCTAGGAAAACATTAACTCCAACATAGCTATCATATTCATAGAACCACTCCCTGTGGGGAGTCATATGAAAGGATACACCTAAGTCTAGTAGTCATTCCTCATGATCTACATGTGTTCTTGAAGAATCCATGTACACATATCCTCCTTCTTCCTTTGATGTATTTTATTCTGTAGAGGGAGAAACTTTAGATCTCTTCACTTTTTCAATGTTTTTGGATCTACATTGTTTCTTGAAGTGCCCTTGTTTTCCACATCTCTAGCATACCTTTACAAAATTTATGGGAGATTTAGATATACCCTTAGGATTAGATATCCCACTTGAGGACTTAGATCTATTTATATCGTGGGAGCATCCTCTTGCAAATAATTCCTTTGTCATCTTTCCTTCCATGTTCTTATTAATCGTATCCTCTGACAACAAGGATGAGACCACATTATTGAAACTAAAGGTAGTTGTATGTAACGAACCTTCTTGTTACGACGACAACCTCTTATAACAAGTGCACAACTTTTTTTGGTGTGTGCGTGTGTACAAGGGTAACAAGACATTATACTCTTCACCACCACATGACGATGAATCATGATGCATACAACTGCGATATCAACATAAGGATATAAGACACACATCAACATCTACTAGCAATGAACAACAATCAACCGACAAAAATAATAAGACTGACTACCCACCCATCCTACCCTACAATGGTTAGGACCTCCAAGACACATAAGCAACGATCAAGCCTAGGTTCCCATCGATTTTAACCATTTAAGGTCTCAGGGATGTCGACTGTTCTGAGGAACATGGAGGCATCTATATCCCACCCAACACAATCCAAACCCAACTAAATATACTAAATCAACAAACATCAAGGACAATCACTACGCGATAAAGTTCTATGAATCAACACACATTATAAGAATTCCACGGTGCAAGAGAATTTGATTACTAAATCCATCATGGAATGACATAAGTATGTGCACAAACAAATCAACCTTATTTTAATTCAAGATGCAAAGGTGGTCATCTACTTTTCTTCAAGGTGCCATTCATATTAACATTAAATAGAATCAAATAAGCCAGTCGGAACTTCACCAAGGTTTGAAACATAAGTAAAATCAATTGTAAGCTAACTAGAATAACTAAATATATAACTAAACCATTTAGCAATGGACACTAAATGCAACTAGTTCTATCAAGGTGAATCAGGACCCCAATTTTAATCCAACATTTCTTCCAACTAGCATTTTACGATAGTGCGTCACTCCTAACTCATTACTACTAATACAATATTGCACTCTAATTTCAAGTCTAGTTTATCAAGGTCAACATCCTAAATTGGCATCGCTTATAAACTATTGCTGGCAACTTTTTAAATCAAATTTTGATCATAAAACAGATCAAACTTAGCAATTTATCAATAAAAACATTTATACCATTATCAATAGAGAATTACTTTCAAAAATAATCATCACTACCAAGTTTTATATTTATTTTGTTACATTTATATTAATTAATTAATTCCACAATAAATAAATAAAACTCAAATAATATTAAATAAATCAGTTACCCTAATTTACAATCAATGATGAAATTGATACAGTAAAAAAAAATACTTAAGAATAAGATTTAAATAAGTAGTTAGCCTTCTATTTACTAAAACCTATCACATACATTCCTCAATCAATAAATGGAATCAATCTTACATCACTATCTAATTGTCATTAAATCCTATCTTATTGAGGAAATTGAGGCACCGAAAATAAAATACGATTTATCAAGCATGAGGATTCTCTCCGATTAAAGTGCCCAATTTAAATTCGGAATTTGGTTGTCTTAATTTAGGCGCTCAAATCCAGGTCCAGTCAGGCAATCCTTTATCTCTTCAATGATTATTTAGGGAACTCGACACACACACAGGTGCAGATTTTTCCATTTAGCAAGGCGCACAGGTGTAGAGGTGGGTCTGAATGTTTACGATTTGGAACTACAAATTTATTGCCATTTTCACCTTACGACAACCCTACTGTCATTCAAATACTTCAACTACCATTCAATGAAGTTCTGGCAACTAAAGGATATAACCTGTAAGTATAAATCAATAGTTAAATGTAATCACTCCACTTGGGCATTTTATAAAAGGGTATTATCTAAATACCCAGAGAAGTTGAGACACCCAAAAAAGGAAGGCTATCAAAGATAAATAAGTGATAATAGCTCAGACCAATGAATGATGAACAGGTCGTAACATTTAAAGGAACACAGTCCACAAAAAACGCCAATAGTATAATAAAACACAGTCATAAAAATGCCGATAATGGGTATATGAATGGAGTCATAATAAAGAACATGAAATGGTAGGTAAAACACAGGAAGGGTTATAATAAAACACAATCCAATAAAACACAGGGAAGGATAACACAGTCATCTTCATGAAATTCACCATGCAACCGGTGCATTCACACACCAGTGAGGTTTAGGGAAAATCACAGTCAAGGTAAAAAAAAATGAGAAGTGGGCTCGTTGTCTAGAATGGAAACCCTCAATCATCCCAACGCTACCATCACACATTAAATTCGCCCCCTCCCAAGACACAACAATTGAGCCCCGAATTACAAAAAAAAAATGCTGCCAAGAAAGAACATCAGACGCACCACCACTCAATGCGGAAGGATTCAGGACTAAAAGGGTACTGTGATGGAATAACAATGCAGTCTAATGTAGTGGAAATTCACCAGATGACCTCCCAGGCATGAGTTCATCCCAAGGGTTAATCAGAAGAACAAAAAGATTCGCTCAGAAAAACAAGAAACTCAACTCTACACAAAGTTTAAAGGTCGACTCCTGGAATACAGAATAAAAAAATCACCGAAATGTAATATCGCAGATAGTAAAATTGATTAATGGTTAATGGTCATTTAAAATATAAACCGTTGCCATACCAGCGAAGAAAATCACCATTTTCAATATAAAATACAATTCTCCATTCAAATATGAGATTCAGAGTTGCCATTGGAAATATAATGTATGAATTCGCCATTGAAATATAAAATCAAAATTGTCATTTAAAATATAAATCACTGATAGACCAAAAATATAAAATCGCCATTGAAATATCTATCAATCGAGGTAAGAGTTCACTTATCACAATGCAGTAGCTATCATGGTTCGCTAAATAATTGATTTCATAAAGGAAATCACTGTGATAACACATTAATAATTTAAATGTGAATATGCCACACCTAGGAATAAACAACCACGAAGAGTAAAGCAGAAGCGTAAGGATCCAAACCAAGGAAAAATAAAACCCAAACTAGAACGTTGACCACAAAAACTTTAGGCAATCAACAAATGGGCTGGGGCTCAAGACATAATTCTTCCATTTGCAATCAACATACAGATCAAGCATAAGTTACTAATGCATTCTACTCTACAAAATAACGAGTGTACCGTTGCCTTATCGCCAGCCTTGAATGATGTCTGCACGTTCCGTGCCGCTCCCGCTCACCGACCATCGAGACTACACCAGTACCTCCCAGCCAATTCTAGGGGTACTCTGCTTCCCCTTTATCCCCCTGAGCCACAAAGGGGCCACACACTATCTAGATGGTACATCTAGCTCCCATCTCGCCTCCCAAGGCTAAGCTACCACTCCTCTCCGAGTTGGGAAATCCCAATTCCCACAAGTAAATCAGTCAAGTCACTAATCCGACAGCGTAATGTTACGCTAATAGTCGATCCCTTTCTTCCTCCTCCTTCCTCTCTTTTATAGAGTTTTAGAACTTCCAAACTTTCCCTAAATCTTATTTAATTTAAGTTTAAAAAAAAAATCTTCTAAAAAGTCTCCATCGTACAAGTGTCATTCATCCCCCACATTCCTCCAATAAATATTTTCTTTAATTTATTAAATTGTCTAATTCCCTCACCCACCTAGAGTTACTCCTAAATTTACTCCTAGGTGTCCCTAGATTCCCTTACAGGTTTTAAAGACTTTCCCTAAAATGAAGTTGCTAATTTAGTTCAAATTAGAAGGTTCTTAATTGCAGATTCTTTACTAAGTTGACCTCTTGATTTTTACCATAAGTTCCCCTCTTTCCCTTTTTATGTTACCTCCATCCCCTAATTTTCTAAATTTTATAATTTCCCTCTTTCCCCTTTTATTAGAGCTAAAAACGACAGTTGCAATTTAACCCCTTTTTCCTTTTATTATTAATTCAACATCTTTTAAAACTATCAAAAGTTAAAAATAATTAATTTCTTCTTTATATTTTTTTTATCCATCGATTCTATTTAATTTCTTACTTTCTTCATTTTACCCGAAAATTTATGAAGACCAAAATATTACGTAAGGTGTTTTTATTTTAAATTTTATTACTATAATTTTATATAGATATTTTCTCAAGGGTAGACAAAATCTTACCCCTAGCGAAGTTTTTAGACTTAGGACTTAGATTCTGAACTGGGCGACATTTAATTAAGATAGTTGTTTTAAATTTTCTTAAAGTGTTGATTGTCTTAGGGCCATCTAGGTTCATTAGTTTATCATCATCAACACGACGTGTCGTTCAGGATGCACTATGTGCTCCAAGGGTGCCACTCTCCTCTTTTGTTTCTTTTGCGCGACGTGCCCTTCAGGACGCACCACGTGCTCCAAGGGTGCCACTCGCTTCTTGACTGATTGGTAGACATCAATAACCCCTGGAGTCAACACTCCGCCAGGTGAACTTGTGGGAGACTAAGGGACTCTAAGGAATAAGGCCACTGCCTTATTGCACACCCCTTAGAATCATCGTGAGCGACTGTCGCAGTCTGCCCTCGTGGCATCATGGGTCCTCTCGAACTAGGTAATCATTAAACTACAGTTTGAGCCACGGTGGGAGTGCTAGTAGGATGTGGTAGGGTTGTTGTCCACACCTATCCCTCAACCTCTTTGGTAGTCATGTGTGACCCCTTTACTCCATATGTGAGTCTGGTCGACAAGCTATCGTCAGCCTGCATCATCAAAAAATCATGTCAGAACACGTCCACATCGTATCATCATCTCAAATTTACTAATATCACAGTAAATCAATCAAACCCAAATAACACACTCCCTGACTCAATTCAGAGTCCAAAGGGTTCCATCGATTCCTCTGCATCCTCAAGGTCCAAAACCCTGCACACTCAGAAAAACCGAGTCAATAGAACCTGTCTATGTCAATGTAGTAAAACAACATGTCATCTACCCATGATGCATCATAATCAAAGACAAATGTTTTTAATATCATAATAATTCGGATCACTTGCGATAAAGTGTCCTCAAAGAATAAGTTTGATTAGTGCGCCAGAGCGGGATGTTACATACACCCCCTCTTGGTCTAAACTTTGTCCCAAAGTTTCACAGTATAAATGCCGAAATAAGTGTATCATAGTATCATATGTCTATCTATCAAACAAAAATGGAAACTGCTGGCGCATATCATATGCGTCCTCCTAGGTCGTCGAGTGCAGACTATAATTGTCCCACTAGACCTTGACCTGATCTACCATTCAATGTCGTAATTGTCGAACACGGTGATCTAAGATATGGAACGACTCAGCCATGAGCACTCCCTTGTTCGATACCTACAAGGAACTCATGTCAATAACATGTGTAGGATCACTAATATAATGTCTCAAAACAAATACATGAAAAACATCGTGCATATGCCTCAAAGAATCAGGCAAGGCTAGTCAATAGACCACGGGCCCCTTTCTCTCCACAATCTCGAAAGGTCCCATGAACCTAGGAGAGAGTTTAGCTCCGTTCCCAAACTTAATCAAACTCTTATGAAGTTTAACCTGCAAGAAGACTCGATCGCTGACCTTGTAACTACGGTCGACTCAATGTGCATTGGCATAACTCTTCTATCGATCCTGCGCTTCTTTAATTCTTTGTCTTATGGTTTGAAATTGTTCTTCCATTTCTTGGATCACTTCTAGTCCCACCAGGACCCTATCCTCAAGCCGATCCCAACTCAAGGGAATTCGACATGGTTTCCCGTAGATAAACTCGAAAGGCGCCATCTTAATGGTGCTCTGGTAACAGTTGTTGTAAGTGAACTCCACTAGTGGCAAGAATTCATCCCAACTCTTTTTTTGGTCCATCACGTACATGCTCAACATGTCTTCCAAGGTTTGGTTCATTTTTTCAGTCTGCTCGTCAGTCTCCGGGTGATACGTAGTACTAAAGTTAAGTTGGGTTCCCAAGGCCTCTTGTAAATTCATCCAAAATCATCTAGTAAACACCGATCCTTGATCAGATATAATCTTCTTAGGCATGCCATGCAGCCTCACAATCTCACTGATGAAAACTCTAGCTATGTCAGGTGCCTGATATGTCGTACGCACAGGAATAAAGTGAGCACTCTTCATCAGAGTGTCTACTACTACAAAAATTGAGTCATGTCTCCTTGCCGTCAGTGGAAATCCAACAATAAAATCCATTGAAATAACCTCCCATTTCGATTCCGAAATAGCATGTGGTTGTAGTAATCTTGTTGGGTGTCTATGTTTAGCCTTTACCTACTGACATTCTAGACACCTAGCCACATAGTTGACTATGTCGGCCTTCATTCCCCTCCAGAAAAATAAGGGTTTAAGGTCTGCCCTCATCTTCGTGACTCCCAAGTGAGCCATGTAAACTGCTCTTTGAGCCTCACTTAGGATCAACATCCTCAACTCGTCGTTTGGCGGTATGTAAACCCGACCTTTAAACCTCAATAAACCATCACTATCAAATGAAAATCTATGAAATCATGGTACCATCATTGTGTTTTGTCCGATAAAACCCTTGACCTCTTTGTACCAGTCATTTCCACACTGTAAAGTGAGAATCTTCTCACGTAGATTCTTCTGAAGAGGCAACACTGAAAAGATGCATGGTCTCTGACTCAAAGCATCCACCACTCAGTTCACTGTTCCCTTTATGTAAGTAATCTCAAAGTTGTACTCGCTAAGCAATTCCGACCAACGCCGTTGTCGCGCGTTCAGGTCGCTTTCCGTAAAAATGTGTTGTAGTCCACAATGATCAATATTTAGTTCAAATTTTCATCCAAGAAGGTAGTGTCTCCAAACCTTCAAGGAATATATGATGGCTAATAACTCCAAATCGTGCATTGCGTAGTTCTCCTCATGCCTTCTCAGTTTCCTCGAAATGTAAGCGATTACTCATCCGTCTTGCATCAAGACTCCACCTAAGCCTTCCTTTGATGCGTCTATGCATACCAAGAAGTCCATGTCCATGTCAGGTACCTTTAGTATCGACGTCGTCGTCAACAACTCTTTAAGCCTCCGAAATTCTTCCGCACATTTCTCGGTCCAAACAAACTTCTTATTTTTCTTCTGCAATTCCGTAATCGAATTTTCTATCTTTGAAAATCCCTCGACAAACTATCGATAGTATCATACTAAACCCATAAAGATACGCACTTCCATGACATTCGTCGGTGCAGGAAATTCCATAATGGCCTCCACCTTGGTTGGATCCATGACAATTCCTTCGCCGGAGATGACATTCCCTAAGTAGTGAATCTTTGATTGATAAAATGAGCATTTGGACAACTTCCCATACAATTTGTGCTCTTGCAGAAATTGTAGTACCAAGCGTAAGTGCTTGTCATGCTCCTTCGTCGTTTGAGAGTAGATAAAAATATCATCAATGAACACTTGGACGAACTTGTCCAAGTACTCGTGGAACACTCCATTCATCAAACTCATAAATACCTATGGGGTGTTTGTCAGTCCAAATGGTAAAACTGTAAACTCATAATGTCCAAACCTCATCTTAAAGGTGGTCTTAGGGACATCATCCTCCTTGATCTGCAACTGGTGATACCCTGATCAAAAATTGATCTTGGAGAACACCGTAGCACCCTTCATTTGATTGAATAGATCATCAATTCTTGGCAATGGGTACTAGTTCTTGATCATATCCTTGTTCAGTTGACGGTAGTCAATGCAAAGCCTCCACGATCCATCCTTCTTTCGTATGAAAATAACTAGTGCACCCCATGGTGACACAATAGGATGTATCAGTCCCAGGTCCAACAACTCCTTCAGCTGCATTTTCAACTCTTGTAACTCCCGGGTCGAAATCCGATAAGGTGTTCTTGCTATCGGTTCAGTCCCCCGTTTTAGGTCTATGGTAAACTCCAAATCTCTCTCTGGCGTCATCCCAGGTAACTCCTTCGGAAATATGTCTACAAATTCTCTCACGACTTGAAGGTGTTGTAGACCTTCCATTACTCCCTTCTCGTTTAACATAAGGATCACATAAAGTTTTCACCCCTTGCGCATACTCTTTCGTAGCTGTAAGGAAGAGATTTACCTTAGGGAAACTCCCTGGTTCTAGCCTACAATCACACGCCTTTGTCCCTCGTCATCGACGAAGCTCAAACATTTTGTCTTACAGTTGAGTATCACCTCATGCGATTCCAACCAATCCATACCAATTACGACATCATAAGATCCTAAGATCATGACATACAAGTTGGCCCTTGTGACAAACTCTCCTTGGTTAAGGGAATAGCCCGTAACCTTTCCTCCAACCTTCTGTTTGTCTCTCGAGGCCATCTCCATGAAGCTAAACTCATCCTGTTCGACTGCCTTTACCTTAATCCTTTTTAGCGCACCAAAAATGAAAATCTCGGTAGCACCGAGATCTATCAAAATACTAAGGGTCTGGTCAGCGACGGAACCTATCGTTTTTAGCACAGTCAACTGATGCTCTGCCTAGTGGTGATTCACCGCTTCATGAATCTAATGGGCCTTGCCCATATCTCCCACGGTAGTGGGTTCGACTGATTCAATCACTCTGGTCCTCTCCATAGGACAGTTGTACTGGTAGTGTGGCTCCCCACACGTTCAAGACCCCTTCTTTGGCCCAATAGTAATGGTACCTGAAGTAGAAGATGATGACCCATCAACCTGGAACCCCGGTCTGTTCTGATGAACAAGCCTAAACTGTCGTTGTTGCAGGTGACGCTGCTGCTGATGTTGTGGTCCTCGATAAGGTGTCCACCTTTGAGGCGACGGTCCCCGGGGTGTAGTGAAAGTGGATCCCCTTTGGAAGCCACGATACCCCAACATATGTCTCGCTGGTGTCTGGTGCTGCTGTGTTCCAGATGGGACCTGCCCTGCTAGACTCACTGGAGTCCTGGTCTGATGCCCACTGATAAGATCCTCCTCAGCTATGAGGGCCTTCTGGATGGCATCGTGCAAGGTTTGAGGCATCAAAATCCTAACCTTTGCACGCAAGCTATTTTTAAGGCCAAACATAAACATGTTGACCTTAAGTTTCTCCATGTTAAGGTGTAGAGCATACCGGAGCATCTCCATAAAATGGGCCTCGTACTCAGGCACTGTTCGACCTCCCTGTGGTAAGGTGTTGAACTCATTGAGCTAATGCTCAATGAATTCCTCTAAAAGGTACCTCTCTCAGAACAGTTCCTTGAACAGTTCCCATGACACATCTTTGACAGCCATGTTCAACTGTGGTAGGAGCGTCTTCCACCATAGAAGAGTGCTCCCCTTCAGTTGAAAGACCACCATGCAGACCTTCATGTCGGAGGTATAATGGTGAAGTGCGAAGAACATCGCCATGTTCTCCAACCATGCCTCAGTGGCGGCATCGTTCAGGGAACCAAAGAACTCAGGAAATTTTACCTTCTCGAGTTCACGATGAATGCTACTTGTACCAACTGGAGCGCACGATAGAACCTCAGCGGGTGCCAGCACTCTGGCCTCATTTATGTCCAAATGGCTGATCAATGCCTCGGACATGCACTGAAAGGATCTCATCATCCCGACTACATCGCCAACTTCTATCTACTCCTGTCCGAGAACTTGCTCGTCTCCCTAGGGTTTGACCCCTTAGGTGTGGATTCTACTAGAGGTGTCGAGCCTCCTCCCCTAGAACCCCGTCGTCTGCCTCCACAGTGTCCTCTAACCATTATTACTTTCACACACACAAGTCAACTCAATTAGCAACAGTATAATCAAATCATAACAACGAAAGCCGTAGCGATCCCAAGTCCTAGGTTGAACCCTCTCTGATACCATATGTAATGAACCTTCTCATTACGATGACAACCTCTTATAACAAGTGCAAATTTTTTTTTGGTGTGTGCGTGTGTACAAGGGTAACAAGACATTATACTCTTCACTGCCACATGACGACGAATCATGATGCATACAACTACGATATCAACATAAGGATCTAAGATGCACAACAACATTTGCCAGCAATGAACAACAATCAACCGACAAAAATAATAAGACTGATTACCCGCCCATCCTACCTGCAATGGTTAGGACCTCCAAGACACATAAGCAATGCTCAAGCCCAGGTTCCCATCGATTTTAACCATTTAAGGTCTCATGGATAGCGACTATTCTAAGGAACATGGAGGCGTCTACATCCTGCCCGACACAATCTAGACCCAACTAAATATACTAAATCAACAAACATCAAGGATGATCGTTGTGCGATAAAGTTCTATGAATCAACACACATTATAAGAATTCCATGGTGCAAGAGAGTTTGATCACTAAATCCATCATGGAATGACATAAGTGCATGCGCAAAGAAATCAACCTTATTTTAATTCAAGATGCAAAGTTGGTCATCTACTTTTCTTCAAGGCGCCATTCATATTAACATTAAATAGAATCAAATAATCCAGTCAGAACTTCGCCAAGGTTTGAAACATAAGTAACATCAATTGTATGCTAACTAGAATGACTAAAATTATAACTAAGCCATTTAGCAATGGACACTAAATGCAACCAATTCTATCAAGGTGAATAAGCACCCCAATTTTAATCCAACATTTCTTCCAACTAGCCTTTTACTATAGTGTGTCACTCCTAACTCATTACTACTAATACAGTATTGCACTCTAATTTCAATTCTAGTTTATCAAGGTCAACATCCTAAATTGGCATC
Source organism: Picea sitchensis (assembly GCA_010110895.2). Taxonomy (NCBI): domain Eukaryota; kingdom Viridiplantae; phylum Streptophyta; class Pinopsida; order Pinales; family Pinaceae; genus Picea; species Picea sitchensis. Next base: position 121,086 of record SNQJ01S0019293.1, on the reverse strand, counting down.
ACTTATAAACTACTGCTGGCAACTTTTTAAATCAAATTTTAATCATAAAACCTATCAATCTTAGCAATTTATCAATAAAAACATTTATACCATTATCAATAGAGAATTACTTTCAACAATAATCATCACTACCAAGTTTTATATTTATTTTTGTTACATTTATATTAATTAATTAATTCCACAATAAATAAATAAAACTCAAATAATATTAAATAAATGAGTTACTCTAATTTACAATCAATGATGAAATTGATACAGTAAAAAAAAATACTTAAGAATAAGATTTAAATAAGTATTTAACCTTCTATTTACTAAAACCTATCACATCCATTCCTCAAACAATAAATGGAATCAATCTTACATCACTATCTAATTGTCATTAAATCCTGTCTTATTGAGGAAATTGAGGCACTGAAAATAAAACATGATTTATCAAGCATGAGTATTCTCTTCGATTAAAGTGCCCAATTTAAATTCAGAATTAGGTTGTCTTAATTTAGGTGCTCAAATCCAGGCACAGTTAGGAAATCCTTTATCTCTTCAATGATTATTTAGGCAACTCGGCACACACACAGGTGTAGATTTTTCCATTTAGCAAGGCACATAGATGTAGAGGTGGGTTTGAACGTTTACGATTCAGAACTACAAATTTACTGCCATTTTCACCTTATGGCAACCCTACTATCATTCAACCGCTTCAACTACCATTCAGTGAAGTTCTGGCAACTAAAGGATATAACCTGTCAGTATAAATCAATAGTTAAATGTAATCACTCCACTTGGGAATTTTATAAAAGGGTATTATCTAAATACCCAGAGAAGTTGAGACACCCAAAAAAGGAAGTCTATCATAGATAAATCAACGCTAATAGCTCATAGAAACAAATGATGAACAGGTCGTAACATTTAAAGGAACACAGTCCACAAAAAATGCCCATAGTATAATAAAACACAGTCATAAAAAAACCCACAATGGGTACAAGAATGTAGTCATAATAAAGTGCAGGAAATGGTAGGTAAAATGCAGGAAGGGTTATAATAAAACACAAGGAAGGATAACACAGTCATCTTCATGAAATTTTCCAGGTAGCCAGTGTATTCACATGGCAGTGAGGTTTAGGAAAAATTGCAGTCAAGGTAAAAAAAAATGAGAAGTGAGCTCGTTGTCCACAATAGCAACCCTCAATCATCCCAATGATACCATCACACATTAAATTCGCCCCCTCCCAAGACACAACAATTGAGACCCTAATTACAAAAAAAAACACTGCCAAGAAAGAACATCAGACGTACCACCACTCAACGCAGAAGGGTTCAGGACTAAAAGGGTACTGTGATGGAATAGCAGTGTAGTCTAATGCAGTGGCAATTCACCAGATGAACACCCAGGCAGGAGTTTGTCCCAAGGGTTAATCAGAAGCACAAAAATATTCGCTCAGAAAAACAAGAAACTCAACTCTACGCAAAGTTTAAAGGTCGACTCCTGGAATACAGAATAAAAAAATTACAGAAATGTAATATCGCAGATAGTAAAATCGTTGAATGGTTAATGGTCATCTAAAATATAAACTGTTTCCATACCAGCAAAGCAAATCACCATTTTCAATATAAAATACAATTCTCCATTGAAATATGAGATTCAGAGTTGCCATTGGAAATATAATGTATGAATTCGCCATTAAAATATAAAATCAAAATTTCCATTTAAAATATAAATCGCTGATAGACCCAAAATATAAAATCACCATTGCAACATCTATCCATCGAGGTAAGAGTTCGCTTATCACAATGCAGTAGCTATCATGGTTCACTAAATAATTGCTTTCATAAAGGAAATCACTACGATGACACATTAATACTTTAAATGTGAAGATACCACATCCAGGAATAAACAACCACAAAGAGTAACGCAGAAGCATAAGGATCCAAACCAAGGAACAGTAAAACAAAAACCAGAACACTGACCACAAAAAATTTAAGAAATCAACAAATGGGCAGGGGCTCAAGACAGAATTATTCCATTTACAATCAACATACAGATCAAGCATAAGTTACTAATGCATTCTACTCTACAAAAGAAAGAGCGTATCGTTGCCTTATCGCCCGCCTCGAATGATGTATGCACGCTCCATGCCGCTCCCACTCACCGACCGTCGAGACTACACCGGTACCTCCCAGCCAATGCTAGGGGTACTATGCTTCCCCCTTAGCCCCCCGAGCCACAAAGGGGCCAGACACTATCCAGATGGTACGTCTAGCTCCCAGCTCGCCTCGCAAGGCCGAGCTACCACTCCTCTCTGAGCTTGGAAATCCCAACTCCCACAAGTAAATCAGTCAAGTCACTAATCTGGTAGCGTAACATTACACTAACAACCGATCCCTTTCTTCCTCCTCCCTCCTCTCTTTTATAGAGTTTTAGAACTTCCAAAATTTACCTAAATCTTATTTAATTTAAGTTTAAAAAAAAATCTTATAAAATTTCTTCATCGTACAAGAGTCATTCATCCCCCACATTCCTCCAATAATTATTTTCTTTAATTTATTAAATTGTCTAATTTCCTCACCCACCTAGAGTTACTCCTAAATTTACTCCTAGGTGTCCCTAGATTCCCTTAAAGGTTTTAAAGACTTTCCCTAAAATGAAGTTGCTAATTTAGTTCAAATTAGAAGGTTCTTAATTGCAGATTCTTTACTAAGTTGACCTCTTTCTTTTTACCATAAGTTCCCCTCTTTCCCTTTTTTATGTTACCTCCATCCCCTAGTTTCCTAAATTTTATAATTTCCCTCTTTCCCCTTTTATTAGAGCTAAAAACGATAGTTGCAATTTAACCCCTTTTCCCTTTTATTATTAATTCAACATCTTTTAAATCTATCAAAAGTTAAAAATAATTAATTTCTTCTTTGTATTTTTTTTATCCACCGATTTTATTTAATTTCTTACTCTCTTCATTTTACCCCAAAATTTATGAAGACCAAAATATTACATAAGGTGTTTTTATTTTAAATTTTATTACTATAATTTTATATAGATATTTTCTCAAGGGTAGACAAAATCTTACCCCTAACGAAGTTTTTAGACTTACGACTTAGATTCTGAACTGGGCGACATTTAATTAGGCAGGTTGTTTTAAAATTTCTTAAAGTGTTGATTGTCTTAGGGCCATCTAGGTTCATTCCTTTATCATAATCAACGCGATGTGCCCTTCAGGACGCACTACATGCTCCAAGGGTGCCACTCGCTTCTTGACTGATTGGTAGACATCAATAACCCCTGGAGTAAACACTCCACCAGGTGAACTTGTGGGAGACTAAGGGATTCTAAGGAATAATCCCCCCGCCTTATTTCACACCCCTTAGAATCATCACGAGCGATTGTCGTAGTCTGCCCTCGCGACATCGTGGGTCCTCTCAAACTAGGTAATCGTTAACCTATAGTTCGAGCCACAATGAGAGTGCTAGTAGGTTGTGGTAGGGCTTCTTTCCACACCTCTCCCTCAACCTCTCTGGTAGTCGTGTGTGAGCCCTTTACTCCATATGTGAGTCTGGTCGGAAAGCTATCATTAGCCTACATCATCAAAAAATCATGTTAGAACATGTCCACATCATATCATCATCTCAAATGTAATAATATCACAATAAATCAATCAAAACCAAATAGCACACTCCCTAACTCAATCCAGAGTCCAAGGTGTTCCACCGATGCCTCTACATCCTCAAGGTCCAAAACCCTGCACACTCAGAAAAACTGAGTCAATAGCACATGTCTATGTCAATGTAGTAAAAAAACATGTCATCTACCCATGACTCATCATAATCAAAGACAAAAGTTTTTAATATCATAATAATCTAGATCACTTGCGAGCAAGTGTCCTCAAGGAATAAGTTTTCTTAGTGTGCCGGAGTGGGATGTTACATAGTATTACTACCTATGGCCACAACTATACTATCCCACGATTTTGGTAAAGAGAATAGTAAATTGATGAACTTATCTTCATCTAGAATTTTAATATCAACAAATAATAACTAACTTACCATAGTACTGGAAGCATTCAGATGATCTATCACCGAGTCTCCATCTCTCACCCTCAGGTTATACAACTTCTTTTGTAGGAATAGTTTATTTATTAGGGACTTAGATTGATACAAGTTCCCCAATATATTCCACAACTCTTTGGATGTAGATTCCCCTAACACACTCATTAATACTAAATCTAAGAGACACAATCAGATGGTTCTCTTCTCGTTTCGATCCAACTTTTCTATTCATCTGCTAATGTTCCTATAGGTGTATGACATGGATCCACATCGTGATCCATTGATCTCTATCTACCAAAAACTATTCCATCTTGAGCTTCCACAACTCAAAATGTTTCCAATTACATTTATCGATCCCTGTTTTCAAAATGAACGCCATTTATTTTCACTTGAATAATTAATACTGCATACCTCCCACTGTAGCATGACATATCACAGTCTCGAGCCAAACCCGTGACCACAAAGGCGCCCCCCTGAAGCTAATAATTCCTTTCATATGAAATGTAGATTTTAAACTTGTACAATTATATACTGCAAACAAATTTGCAATAAAATAACATAAAATATACAATGGAAAGTACACATATTACACAAAGATTTGTCCCGTGGAAAACAAAATAGGGAAAACCAACATCTTCTATATTCATCACATCATACATTGTTTACAATACAATATACATATATGATCTAGTGTCATGAAAAACCAAAATACAATAACTTGGATTAGTCAACAACCCTAATTACTTAAATCAAAATAAACAAACATCGGAAGAAAAGCATGTGTCGAAAAATTCCCAAAAACAGACAAAAAAATTGTTTTTTGTTTTGTTTGTTCAGGGGAGCTACCCCCAACTCCCATGTAGGGGGTCTCCCTCCCCCCTAAAACCCCCTGGAATAGGGAATTCTCCCCCATGTGACCCCCATGAAGGGGGCACTACACACCACTCTAACCTCCCATGGGGGGGCCTAGCGCCCCCCTCTTACCCCTTCTTATATTTGTGCAAAGAATATAACACATATCCAACAAACTCCTTTTATTGTCCTCGATCCAATGGGAAAATTGTGATTGTGAATAAATTTCCAGAAGGGTATATTTTTTTCTTTTCATATGATAAACAAAGACAATGGATCAAGTTGTTGACCTTTGTAGAATGGTGGCACAACACATCCTTCCATACTTCATAAAAAATGTTCCCATTTATGGATATTTATGGTTATCATCCTCCATCTGCCACATAACACTTGAGAGGAGAATAAAAGGTTCAAGAACTGGAGGACCACATAGATAATTAAGAATATTTTCTCCAAATATTAAAGGACAACTTGGCTATAGCATAAAATAGGATGAAATAACAAGAATATCAACATTATAGTGAGAGATAATTGGATGTGAAAGATTCAATATTTCTTATGATACAACCATACAAAAAGATTTCCCTCAAGTAAGAAAAGAAGGAAAATAAAGTAGCAACTAAGTATTATGGTTCCTACAAGGTGTTGCAGAGGATTAGAAGTATCGATTACGAATTGTACATTTCCTCATATTCATGTGTACATGCAATCTTCCATGTTTCATTATTAAAGAATTTATTCAATGACAATATCCTAGTTTAGATTGTTTTATAAAATATTGATGAATAAGGGAAAATCATACTTAAACATAAACAATCCTTGAAACACATATAAAAAAAATATGAAATTTAGAAATTACCGATAACTTCATCAAGAGGAAGAACCTACCAAGAGAAGAGGTGACATGGGAAAATGAATTATTCATGCACAAACATCCATATAAAATCAAATGTTGAGGGAAAAAAATGTTTGAAGGGGAGGGGCATGTTAATCCCTAGATATTGAGTTATTACATTTCTATTGTTATATTAGTATTGTCCTGATTAGTTTTCTATACCCTTTAATGGTTGGCTAGAGTATGAAATTTTAATTTTACCATTTGTCTTCTATATACCAAGAAGACCTAGTTTAGAAATAACATCTTCTTTTCAATTTTTCATATTGTAAAATGAGGTTTCCAACCTAAATAGGATTCTCATTAATTTTAATCTCTCATTTTCAAGGCGTGGATTTACTTCTCTTTCTATATTTACACTATTTGCCTTTTTGGTTCATAACAACTAGGTATTAAGGGAAAATAATGACACCTCGAACCACCACAAATGACCTAGAAATGACATCTGTATCCTATGAGTGGGGATATCAATGAAATTAGGAGCATTTTAACACTATGTATTAGTATTATAGCCTTGGACATTGTTTAGGGATGAATCCCAAGATTTATTCCATAAAATAAGATTCTAATCATATAGGGATAAGAACAATGACTCAAACTAGCACATAGGAGATCTCAGGGGAATCATTTTCTTTCAATTGGGGATAGATTCATCGTTAGAATGATTTGAGCACTAGTTATGGGTATTGATTCCTTTTACATGGTCATGGGAGGAAACATGGTGATTGGACTTGAAAGGAACCTTTTGGGAATACATGGCTATGAAAAACACCTCAAACAACCACAAAATACCTCTCAAGGTTATCATTGTCTTTGAGTAAGGATATGGATTCCATTAGGATATTTTTTATACTAGGTACATGAGTCTTTGGGATATAGACATGCCTCAAGGAGGAAACATATGTGTTATGTCATAAAAGAAGCATCCAGGTTCAATAAAAAAACTTGATCCACCACAAATGATTTCTTAAGCATGTACTTGCCCTTCAAGTGGGGATATTTACGATATTGGGAAGTTTTGAGAAATAGGCATGTGTATTTTAGTTTTGGATATGGTTGGGGGAGAAAACATAGTTCTTATGCCCTAATAGAATATTATATAAATTAATGCCTATGAACAACACCTAAAAATAAAACACATGACCTCATAAAGGGATACTTGACCACTAAGTGGGGTTACATAAAACACCACAACCAACTTCAATAAAATAGAGTAGTTGCAGTATGCATGAGGCACATGCTATCAAGAAACAAGTAGTGAAAATGGTTTCATGTGTCTATGAAACACATAAATTAATATCGCATACCATTGGTTAAAAGCAATATACTATATTAACACCATTAGTATTTTCAACAAGGATTACACATACTTTGAAAATAAGAGTTATAAGTAAAAATTTTTACCGATAAAAAAATAGTTGAATAAATTTATTGCCTAATTTAAATAACTATACAATCAAAATTATGGGTATAAATTAAATGCATGTCCATCCAATGGTTTTGATATTTTATAATCCCCATCTTATTTACTACAAATAAAAATGAAAGTAAAACTATTCATTCTAACAAAAAATCACAAGATGAAAATAATAATAGACAATGCACAAGATTTCTTACTTTCTGACATAGATTTGTATAAGACCAAAATTAGAATTCTTGCAAGTCGCAAGTCCTGACACTTGCAAATTGAGAAGAAACTTGCATTTTTGAACTATAACATATTATATGATGATCAAATAAGGGGAAATGGGAAAATGGAAGGGAATATCTGAGACAAGTATAAGGGATGTTCTGATGCAATTCCGAGGAAGAACATGGATGAGGTTAAGGACTATTTTGGAGTGAACCTATACTGAGTTTAAAGTTTTTTTTTTATGAGATACATGAGTCTCTTGTCCAAGTGTCAGATATGGTACAGGAGTAACTTTTGGTGAGATACAGGGGTAACATTTGTTTTGAGTATTTGGAGCATCCTAAGAAAGTTGCAGGACTGTCTTGGAGGAAATTATCAGAGGTTTCTAAGAAAGAGTTCTAACACAAGTTTCAAAGCAGTTCAAGTGGAGATTTCAGATCTATCTTGACATAATATTTAACTCAGCAAGGAAGCCGAGTATAATGTTTGTATTTTGATCAGTTCAAGGTCATAGTTTGTGCATACCTAAATCTACAATGTTGATGCAGACTTCGTTAGAGATATATATGGTACACGGTGGCTATAGGGGAAAACAAGTTTGGTTATAGAATGTACTAGTGGCAGGTGGCCACATGAAGCTACAATAACATAATTTTCCTTCTAGTCTATGGAAAACAAAAGAGGAATGTCATTTCTCATCATGACATTAACAAGCAAGAAAAATATCCATTGGTGTACACTCTCAGGTATGCACTTGTATATATTATTTGCATCATTGTCATGAGGATAGTTGCAGGAGGAAGGAACCCTTGCTGCAATTGTGGATCTAGAGGGATCTCATTGCATTCAGAGGAACAACACACTGGAAGTGAAGACTCCAAGTTTGATTTTTTTTCATTATCATGCCTCTAACCTACATTTCTAAGGTTGATACATTACAAGTAGGTATTGTAGTTGTGACAACAATCTTTAAATTGTTTTGATTCTAGATATGTACTCATGAATCTCCTCTAGGAGATATTCTTGCCTTGTTTCCTTTCATTTGTTTCCTTGTTCCAAGAAGGTTAACAACAAAGGAATATGGTTATACTTCAAACTTCATAGGGAGGCACTTGACTGAGAGGGAGTCAAAACTATTTGAGAAGAAGGAAAAGACAATACCTTCTCCCCTTCATCAGTTCATAGGGAGACAAGTATTGATCTAGTTGCCCCAATTGATATTCCTAGAAACATTGCAGTAGGCCATGAAAGGCCTGTCTAATATCGACAAACTCTTCAAGGGGAAGAGGGACATGCAACTGATGGAAGCGTCGAGAAATATAAAGTAATAATTGTAGCCAGAATACTCCCACAAACAAAGGGAGTTGTCTATGATGAGACATTTGATCCAATATTCCGATACACTTCCATCCGTACTATCATCCATGAGTTGGAAACTACATCATATGGATGTAAAGACAAACTTTCTCAATGGTGAGATTGAGGAAGAATTTTACAGTGAGCATCTAGAAAGATTCATGATATACGATGAGAAATATCATGTGTACAGGTTGAATAAGTGAAATATTCTGAAGCCTGAGGTATGCTAAGGTGAAATCTTTTGAAGCCCAAAGTCTAGAAGTGATGTGGCCTGCTGATGTCACTAGGGATGACGTAGACACATTGGATAGTGTGCCCCGTGTCAGTGATTTAAGAACCTTTGTAATATAGAAATGCAAGTCTTAGAACATGACATTTATCACCCGCCTGATTGGGCCACGTGTCTTCTTCATGTGTCTTTCCATGTGGCACTCTAGGTGGTGGTACACGGTAGTTAAAATTGGCGAAGAAGTTAGCTAGATCGGGGTTGCATTATCCCGAACTATCAAGATCGATGGCTGGGAGACATTACAGAGATCACAGTTGTGCGAGAGATAATTCTACAGGGCGGTCCCACAATCCAAACCAAAATTTCCCATAAGGGGCACATGTCAGCATGGGGACAATTATGGAACAATCGTCGGGTTACACCAAAATCACCAACCCATGTCCCCGCAATTTGAAAAGTACTAAAGTTGATGTGACATTTTTAGTATTTATTAGTTCAAGCATAGAGAACATGGGCCCCAATGGATGGGTGGCACCTGATCCCAAGGTTCGGAGACTTGGTACTCTGGAGTAATTGTGTTGTAGTTGCATTGAGTCGAGAACTCGCGGAGGTTGTAGTTAATCTCGACTATTAATCGGGAGAAGGGACATGGCAACCAATACCACAGTCCAGAGACTGAGCACTCCAAAAGGTTGGAGAGTATGGACAGCCCAAAACTTTCAAAGCCCGAAGTTCCGTAATAAATCCCAACCATCGGTTGTTGAGGAAGTTGTGGACCGTTGATCCACCCCACTTCGCGAAGTTCGCTAATTCGATGTTCGAGAGAAGTAAGGCATGAAGTAGCAAGAGCTTTTGAAGCCGAATTTCCAGAGCCCCGAAGCTCTCAATGCTCCAGATAAGCACCTATTTGATAGCACCAAGTCACAACCCGTGCTCACATGCAATTGAGGGATGAAGAAAAAAGGCTAGTGCCCGAAAACTATATTAATAGTGAGGCAGGGTTTACCAATGTTAGGAATAGGTTTATGTTCACGGCGCTGGAACAAAATAATAGGTTGTGTATAGATATATGTTCATTACACTATACTAAAGTCATATGTTGTTATGGTATCCATATAGCAGTCTATATGTTAAACGATATATATGTTATGGATAGTGTTAGTGTTATGGTATCCATATGATAGTTTATATGGTAAAATATAAATATATATTGATATGGATAGTGTTAGTGTTATGGTATCCACACGATAGTCTATATGGTAAACGATGTATATCGTTATGGTTAGTGTTAATGTTATGGATAGACTATATGATAGTATATAGTCTATAGTCTATTACACATTGTATTATGGATAGCATGACTTGACATAGACATGGTGGTTATTCTAAGGGATATGATAGCCCTGTTCACAATTTCCTTTCATACAAATAAGCATATGATTCTAATCCAATAACGACAATAAATATACTATGCATACAATAAATGAATTGAATATATGTTTAATGGATTATCTCTGTGTCACAATCAAATGTTGGAGGGTCACGGAACTTTAATGTCCCCTAACAATTTCTTTTTTTTTTGGGAAATTTGGGGTACATTACACCGAATTTGGAATTTGATTGTTGTAATTAATTATTTGATGACTCTTGGGAAAATATTTGAATTTCCCAACTATCCTCTTTTACTTTGACACATGTGTAAGAATTTTTTTTAATAAATTAAATCCTGGAAGAAAAATGGAACAGGAAGGTTAAAAATAGTTGACTGTGACTCCATGAGTGGGGAACATGTTTGAGTTACCTCAAGGCTGATTTTTACAAGTGGCATAAGTGGAATTTGACCACTAGTAGCCCCTAAAAATCAAGGATTTGTAAAGCTGTGAATTTTCCCAAGGAGGGAAGGAAAGACCTAGGAACAAGGATGCATATTTTAACAACATATGGAGGAGGAAGGACACTACTTAGTATGTTGTGGAAGGAAAATTGTTTGTTGTTATGAACACTATTAGTGTGAGGAAAATGATTTTTCTGATCTGTGGATTGCGACTATAGCTAAGAAGGATCATTCAGTTTGTCCTTATGGACTCATGGTTAGGCTAGGGGGTGAGCAGGACAAGTGAACTTGGTTGTTTTTTTCTATGGTTGGGTGGAACGTGGTTGTTCCATTTGTATTCCAACAACAGGTTTCAGATATGTATCTTAGCTTGTATTATTTTCTCAATGTTATATTTGTGGTTATGTTAATTGTTAGGAATGTGTTAACTGTGTATACATAAGTGAAATAAGTTCTTAAGGGACTATATAACCATATTATACTATGGTTGAACATAGTTGAATGATACTGGAAATGTTTCTTATTTGAAATATGATGTTTGTACACACACACACACACACACACACACACACATATATATATATGTGCTCATACAAAAACATAGTAGATCCATGTTTAGGTGCCTATTGTCCTTTGAGATTATGTATTTGGATTTTTATTCAAATATGTACATAACAAAACACTGCAGAGAAATATTGCAATAGGGAATAAACTTACATGGTATTCTTATCAATTTGATAACATGCAAAGAATAGGTAGAAAGAATAACAGTCTGAATATATTCTTTATTTTATCTATTACCATAGAAAGATAGTGATTCAGTAGACTACAAAGTTTCTTTCAAAAGTAACCATCATATTCAAATGAATCTTGTTCAAACATTATAGTTAGAGTACCATAGATCAAGAACTCCACATTGTTATGTGTTGTAAACAGAACCCTAGGAAAGTCTCTACAAACGTTTGAATGTAGCTGAAGATTAATGTGCACATAGGTCGATCAAGAAAGGAAATAGAACTCAAATACCTTTCATGGTAAGATGATTCCTTCATCTGATTACACTGACTTACACAACTTGCAAAAGAATTAAAACGAGGGTTTAGTAACTTTGCTAGAATTTTAGTTCTATGGAAATTAAACAATAGAATAAACCAAGGAAAAAACTTAGCTTGAGTCCCAATGAAAACCAGATCGCCTTTTCTTCCTTGTGAGAAAATTTGTCCATGATCGAGGAAGAGGAGGAGTGGACCCAAAACCAACTTATGGGTACCCTTGCAAAAAAGAAAGGGCCCATCATTAATTTTTATATATCCATGCATGGAATTTTTCACTTGTAAAATTGAGGAAGCATAACAAACATTTAAGTAAAGATATGTTGACTCTAGGGATGATTTTAGGGGCTAAATGTCGCTCATGGACTAATTTTCCATGTTTTTTCCCCAAAAAAGATTCTCTATTCTAAAAATGATTCACCCAAATTCTATAGGATAAAATTATTTTACCTTAAAAATTGCCAAAATTTTATACAAACTATATAAAATCCTTAGAAATTTGAATATTTTTACAAAAATATCATCAAACATTTATAGTTGGCATACGAAGGATTAGTAAGATTCGCGAAGGTTTCTACATTTTAAAATAAATTTCCATCCTTAAAGTCAACCCTAGTTGACTCAAAATTTATGTATTTGCCTCTAAACCTTTATGTTATAGATTACATAGAAAGGTTATAAATAGAAAGGCACAAACGAAAATCAGAGAAGAAGCTTGAACATGAATAGTTAACAAAGAGGAAGCGACAATAAGCAAAGAAGTAAAACCATTTATCATTGAAATAGACTGTGTATAGAGTGATCAAACATGAAGTACATAATAGGAATTTCCAAACCCTGTGTAGAGGACAAAATAAATAGAAGGAGTCGATTTTAGTAAGGTTAACGATTAAACATAGCTACGATTTAATTCCCCATAACACACAGTTGGAATTTCCGATTTGGGATAACGATCACAGTAAAGAAATTATTAAATTATTAAGCATTCATAGAGGTGCACAAGATGCGACCTAAGTTTATTCACAATAAAGGGATCATTAAAATTAAATATCATTTATAGAAATGTAAAATGCGAAAATTTGAGTGCATAAAAATTTACAATAAGAACCCAATTCATAGGTTAAAGTCTAACTGTGAAAAAATTTGTTCGAACCCTACGATTTCCGTTCCACATACATTCAATATATGAGGCAGCGAATAAATACAAGATTAGGGTATTAGCAACTATTAAACAAGGATACCCTCTCCTTTTTTAGTATAGAGTGGTCGACATAGGAAAAGGATTTTCGTAAATGGTTTAATTTTATAACTGTATTAGATGAGAGATCAAGTGAAGGAAGTTGTCGAGGTTGTCGTGGGACAAAACCATGATTCTTCCTGGTAGATAATTTCTTACAACCAGAGGATACAAACAAATGTTGTTGCTAGTTTCAAAATGAATAAGATCCTATTAATGTTTCCATAAATGTACAGAGTATAAATACAATTTTTTCCTACATAGTTAAACAACATTCAAGTCTTAATAACATCAACCAATGTAGAGAGTTTTGAGATCCTTGGATGAATTCGAGAGTGTAAGAATAACAATGATATCTTCCTATGATGACTTTCAACCACGGACTACCCGTATAGTCTTATGAACTGAAGGTTATTCTCTTTTACGACTAAGGGTCACAAGGTAACGACCCTATTCAGTTTTAGAATAAAAGAAAATGAAAAAATGTCAGAGGGTTTACCTTATAATAATGATTCGTGCCACGGTCTGACTGGTAAGGGACCAAAAATGACTATAAGCTTGAATACTGATAGTCAACCGAGAGGAAAACTCAATAACCATCAAACCCAAGCATTAAATCTAATTTTTTTTCACCTAACTTACAAATGGAACCATAAACACGGTGAAATCCTGGGAAGAAAATGCATACGGAGGCACAACTATCATGCATTTTCAACCCTCAAAACAAGAAAAGAAACATGAGGTTTGTTACATTGAACCTCTCAATTATTACATTTCACCAGATAGAGAATACATCTGCAGAATACTTCTCAAAGAGAACATAAGCAACATAATGGTTACTCACCCTTGTGCATAGAGAACCCTGGTTTTACGTTGCCTCCTTCCATCGCTGACTAGAGCTGAGATTTACCAAAATCACCATTCGTATACAACGCAGAGGAAAAATTGTGTTACATGAATAAAGGGGAAACTACAAAGAACAAATGTTACCTTGAGGCCCTTGCTAGAGGAGTAAAAGCGGTTGGTACACCCCATACCTCTTCCATGTGAAGTTGAAGGAAGTGGTGTGCCTACATTGGACATTTTCTCCAAAGTGTCAGTTCTGGAGGGTACTAAACATACATAATGGGTACTCCTTCTTGGCCTTCTTTAGTTAATTTCTCAATTGCCTTTTTAAACAAATGTTCAATGTAGTTTTTCATTGGTGCAACATTTATTTCATGTGTGATTTTGATATTGAATAATTCTCCTTCCAAGTCTCTTAAGTCATGAGAAATTCCATGTATTGCCTCCTCAATATCTTGATTTTTCACAAAATAATAAACCAGTAAATTATCTATCTCTTCTTCATTATACTCAATTATGTCATAAAATTTCTCAGTTGATAACCCGTTTAATATCTCAACTTGTTCATCAAATTGTTTCTTTGTCATAAACATTGAATTGAGAATTAACTTAGGGTATTGTACTGCATCAGTTCTTCTTTCCAGATCTATTGCTATGAGTCTTTTGAACAATTCTTCTCTTTTTACTATGGCTTCGCTACATGCTTGGACAATGTTATTCAAATTCTTGATCTTTTCTTTCCAACAAGCATTCAACTGTTTAATTAGATTTGGAGAAGGCATATCCTCTTCTCTTCTTTTCAATTTTTTCATGTTTGATACTTTTATTCCAAATGGAAAGACATCATCAACGTAGAAACCTTATTCATTATTTAAATCAACTTGTAGATTCTCATGAAAAGCATGTTCCCTTGAGATGAAAGAAACAATATTTTTGTATACCTCTCATGCTTCTGTTATAAGTGACATTCTATTTTTAATGTTTTTCTCTACATAACTTTGGATTGTTACAAGTAAACTAGAAGATCCTTTTATCTTAATAGTGGGTGTAGTTGTTTTAACCATTGACAAAGGACTTGCCATTATTGGAGGAGGCATTAAGGCATTTTCCAATTATCCGATCTTTTCTTTTAACTTAACATTTTCATCTTCCAAACCATCAATAGAATCATCAAGAGCATCCCCAATTTCCCTCTGGATTTTGTAAATTTGGTATGGTATCATGTCCTTTAGGTTGATCTCTTAGGGAGACTTTCCCCTTTTATTCTTCTAGACGCTTCTTTCTACAATCAAATTTTTAGACTCTTTATCAAAAACAACACTTTGAAAAGTGAAGGATTCTTCTTCACTAAAGGTCTTATTTCTAACGACTTCCAATAAATAATTTTGTTGAACCATATTTTCTGGTTGTTCCATTGTGGGAAATATTTTCTCAATATCCACTTCTAGTTCCATGTCCTCTAGAGAAAATATTTGGATGTCATTTTATATAAGATTATCTTCTTCCTCTTGCACTAAATTCTTCCTTTTCTTTCTCACGGGGAGCTTATGTGAACTCTCAATTTTCCCAGAAGGAGGATTATTCTCTCCCCCTCCACTTGAACTACTGTTGGCAACCTTTTTAACTAGGTGGGTCATTGGAGAATTGATCAGGGATATGCTATTCTTGGGAGTAACAACTGAAGATTGAAAACTTCTTTCAGTGGGACCTTTTCCCTTTTTCTTATAAAAATGATTACTACCAAGTAATGTTTATAGGTCACCAACATCGTGTACAAAAGTACCTTGGTTGGTACCTTCTTCTTCTTCGTTGAAGATTGTCTTGATGAAAGAGTTACTGAATCCCACCAAAATCATATGTCCTACAAATATTTTTTTTAGATCAAAGCCTCTTATCTTTTCAACATACTTTAAATTCACATTGTTGAAATGATTTGAAAACTCGTCAATTTTATTTATATTTGTGAACATGAAATCTCCAATATTCCATGGTAGGGAAATAAATTTGTTTTTCCTTTTTCCATGGAAAAAATGCAGTGAGAAGTTATATTTTCTTTCCACCTCTGTAATAAATAGTTTCTCACATACATGATATGAGAGAAAAGAAGAATTTTCTTTCGAGCATAATATCCTTATAACACTGTGATTCTCCATTTGTTCTATTGTTTCTTTTGCTCTAAGAATCTATTATCTTGGTCAGATATCCTTGAAGTATTTTTGCCCAACAACAACCTTTTGAAGATTGAAACAAAATCATTATAAAATTCATAGAAATACAAATGGGTCTTATGTATCCATAGTTCTTGATACCAAAATTTAAGTGGATCTATTTCACGATTCACCCTCTTATGGTTAAGTTTGGGAATTGAAAACAATACACAATAGAAAATATCAGATAAGAATCCATAAATAATTGTTTTTCTTTTTTATAGTGTGATAATTGGGACATGATTTCAATAGAAATCAATTTTCCCCAGTCAAAGATGATGACTTGTTATTGCACTGTAAAATACATAATATATAAAATCATGCGAGAGATAGAAGCAATTATTTCTTGACCTGTCAACCTAGTAAACAACCATGCAATTTATCAATAGGGGTTTTTAAAAGAATCAACTTGGATTCTAGTTATGTCTTCTGGGATAGATGCAAGATTCTCCAGATATTCAGGAAGGAGGTCAAGCCCATTGTTATGTTTCTACAAAAAATATATGCATTCTTTTCCTTTGAAAGTAAACATCGACTCTGGCAGCTTCAACATCTTGCGAAAAAATTGTGGTGAAAGGGAAATTGAAGAATGATATTGGAGTTGTATAATTCTTTGACTTGGGATGTACTTGTCCACACACCATGAAATAAGTTCTTTACAATCAGAAACCTTAGGAACAAACGCAACGCGAGTGATTCCAAATGCCTAAATTACGTTTTTTTGTGCAGGAGGAGAGGGATAATATGAATATTCTCTTCAACACTTGAAGTTCTAGTCTTCACGACCAAATATATTTAAAGTATCACCACAAAATTGTTATCTAGATGATGCTTCCACATGTTGACGTGAGTATTTCTTCAGCTGGATAATAACCTCAAATAAATATTTTTGGAGAGATGATAATAATTTAATCCCTTGGAAAATGGAGATTTAATGCAACTTAATGAGTAGTTCCTCGAGCCTTTCTCCATTAATGATGATATTTTTGGAGCCTACACAACATTGTTTAGCATACAACACTTAATTCATATTGGGAAATTCAAGAGAATGGTGGGGATAGATGAGAGCAAGTTTGAATATGGAGATTTTCATGAACCCGCAAACCCGTGAACCAAGGAAACTGAAACCCATGTTTATGGAAAATCAAAAATATGTTTAGTGTAGAAAGGAGGTCGGTCGAAATTCCATGCAGAAGGAATAAAATACTTTGGGGATCGAAACCCGTGACAAATCTGATGGTCAAAATGTAGATCATGGAACTTGAGGTGTAAAGTGAATATCA
>SNQJ01S0019293.1:47149-70925 GCA_010110895.2 Picea sitchensis | reverse complement strand
AACTCTTCAATGAACGTATATTTTTTATACTTAATTAATTCATTATTATTTAAATAAAAATAATTAGTTACATGAGAAGGAGTGCGGTAAATTGATTTAAAAATAAAACAAATTTTTTTTAGCCTTTGTTGGACATACATTCCTGTTTTATATGTTTTATTTTTCTTTTAATCCGACAGACAGCGGGGTAGGAAATTTGTCGTACCTATTAGGGTTTTTTCAGTGTTGTACTGAGGAGTAGTACAGTGTAGTACAAGCTCTCAACTATCGTATTCCATTCGGCGCCCGTGGAGCTCCGACCTAAAATTTCCACTGTTCAAACATTTACGGGTTTGGTCGTAATATATTGCGGCCCGATTCTATCAGTTATAGCCAGCGGGGGCAGTCAGTAATGACGTTCTAGTGATGGCCCAAGTTTGAGGGAAAACGACTTAATTCTTGTTCAAGTACCGTGTTTCGTGGGTAATTTAGCCAGAGGCATTTACCCTACTTTTACAGATAAAACAAGATCTTCCTTTTGCTGGCTTGCTGGTAACCTAGTTCGTGGCTGGAGTCTTCTTGGGGATGGCTTGGATGCGTTTCCTCAACGATTCCGCAGGAACAGTTGCAGGGATGATGGACGAGACTTATCCTTTTGCATTCATGCTCTGCACTGCGATCCTCCAAACACCGCAACAGACAGAATATGGAGGAGTGAACAGGCCCTCCAAACAACTTCAATGTGCGCAGACAATTGGAGGAGTGAACACGGTAAAGAGGACCACCATGAGAGACAGCGTAGTGCTCATACTCGCACTGATCTTGCATTCTGTCATCGAAGGACTCCCCATTGGCATCGTCGGTAAGCCGTTGCTCCCTAGATTAGATTGTATTGTTCCACGTCCAAGTTCTGTTTGCCCTATTTAGAGATTAAGGTTGAATGTTCGAAAAGCAAATGGTCACATTTTGTCAGTAAAAGTTTTGTTTAAGGATATCAGAATATGTGTTTACTCTTAAAAGTTTACAAGTTCAAATTCAGAAGGGTAGAGTATGTATACTTTAGTAGATTTTATCAGTCAAATAGTTTTTCTTAGATTTTATTAGTCAAATAGCTGAGCTAAGGGGTTCCTTGTCCCACAAACAAGGGGGTTTCACACACCTATTTGGTATGTAGCTTGATGGTGACCTTGAAAATAGATTATTATTATTATTATTATTTTAGGCAATTACCATAACAAGTGGCAAAAACTTATTTCGAAATCTTGAAAAAACATTTTTAAAGAAGTAACCTCAAAAACAATATAGACTTTTTTAAAACATATGGTTAACCTGATATGTCTAGGAAAAATATTTGATGTAACTGTGATTTGGTTAAATTCTAATGAATTTCAGCCCTCAAGCTTGGCTGATAGGATATAAATGATAGGATATTTTTTTAATCTTCAAGATGATAGGATATAAATGTTGGATATTTTGGAGACATTTATTAATTTTTTTATTGGAATATGACTTAAAAATTATAATGGAATATGAAAAACAAATTGGGTTAATTTTAAACATGGAAATTATATTAAAGTGTAGAAACTTGGGCTAATTTTACTAGTTATTAATATACAAAGTGTAAAATGTTTAGCCATGGTTTTATAAAAATATTCAAATTTCTAAAATTTTATATAGTTTTTATAAAATTTTGGAAGGTAAAATAATTTTATTCTATAGAATTTAGGCTAATAGTTTTTTAGAAAAAATAGAAATTGACCTATCATTTTTTGAAAAAAATCATGGAAAATTAGTTTATTTGCTAAATTTAACCCCTAAAATCATCTATAAAAAAAAATACTTTTAAAAACATATAAACCCTAGAACCAATAACTTACTTTTTACAAAATATGTTTTTATATATTTCCTTATTTTAAACACACAAAATCTAAACAATTTAGATGGTTTTAAATCTTTATCTTTTCATTTATTATAATTTTAATAAGATTCTTTATTTTAAACACACAAAATCTAATTTTTTTAGATGGTTTTAGATCTTTATCTTTTCATTTATTATAATTTTAATATTTCCTTATTAGGTTAACCTTTGAGTATTTGAATTTCATTGTAACTCACATTTTAATTATTTTTTTATGGATTTGTAACTCGCATTTTATTATTTTATTATTAAGATGTAACCTTTGAGTTTCACAATATCACACTCTTAAAAAGAGTTAAAAGTTGTATATCATTAAAATTTATATAAGAAACGTTATAATTTATATGAGATATATATTGTAACATCCCTACTCACTTGTTGGGCTATTTCACCTAAAACAAATTGGAAATGTATACAAAATTTTAAGTATACAGATTTATGCTGAATAACATTAGCAATACGCATGCAACATACATAAGGGAAAAACCCATAAAAAGAAATACATAAATAAAGTTGCAACATGTAATTTAACACACAATTGACACTTATTTTTTTATAGAAATACCATCAACTGCATGCAAACCTTTCACGTTCATCCTATTCATAGACCACACTGCTCGTAATCTCAAGAGTGGGTCACCCCCAAACTAGGACTAAACTCCATCCGGGTGAAGGAATACTAAGCCACTCTAAGGTCTTGCAAGCAACATAATTGCTTGGTACAAGGTGCCCAACTATTGCAACTAGCCTACAATCTCTCATTCGCCACATGCTTGTCCCACCCCAAAAAGTGTGCCCCTTCTCTGCTCAACAGTCCTTCGACTGCCTCACTTCCCTTCCAGGGTTTCAACAACATGCTAGACATGAAGTCTCAGAGACCAATAGTTATTTCCCAATGCACCATAGAACTATTCTGAGTAGTTTCTCTCCTAGAGAAAAATACTCATGGGCTTGACAACCTGCTTCTTCGACATAGTAAAATCCTCACGTGGAGAGAATGCCTACGGGCCTGACAACCTGCTTCTTCAACCACAGGCCTGACAACCCGCCTCTTCAGCCTACAATCAAACCAGATTTCCCGTTGTCCACAACGCCAAGCTTCCCAAGTACCAGTCTCGTGATGGAAACAACAAAGTTCGGATGGTAGGAGAGAATAATGGTTAATGATCCAACTCTTAAGCTATCCAAGCATTGGTATAGGTACCAGTATAGTACCGGTTCGGGTAAGGTATAGGTACGCTTCCCGTGATAGAGAGGTACTGAGTATAGCTAAAGGAGTGCCTGAAAGAATAGAGGAATGATGGAATACATGAATGGAATATTGTAACATCCCCAATCACCTGTTGGGCTATGACACGTGAAAAAAAATTCAAATTGTATACAAAATTTAAAGCATATACAAATACTCTGCAAATACACAAATTCATGCGGAATAATACTAGTAATACACATGCAACATACACAGAGGAAAAAACAATAAAAGAAATGCATAAATAAATTTGTAGCATGTAATTTAACACAATTGACACTTATTTTTGATAGAAAGACCACCAATTACGTGCAGACCTTCCACGCTCCTCCTAACCATAGACCACACTGCTCATAATTTCAGCAGTGGGTCACCCACGAGCTGGAACTAAAATCCACCGGGGTAACTGAATACTAAGCCAGTCTAAGGTTTGGCAAGCAACATAATTGCTCAGTCCAAGGTGCCCAACTACTGCAACTAGCCTACAATCTCTCATTCTCCATGTGCCTTCTCTTTTCAAGAATCCTTTGCCTGAATCACTTCCCTTTTGGGGCTTCAACAACAGGTCGAACAAGAAGTCTCATAGCACAGTAGCTATTGCCCAGTGCACTATAGAACAATTCTTAGTAGTTTCTCTCCTAGAGAAAACTACTCAGGGGTCTGACAACCCGCTTCTTCGACATAGTAAAATTCTCACCTAGAGATAATTCCTACGGGCCTAACAACCTGCTTCTTCAACCACTGGCCTGACAACTCGCCTCTTTAGCCTGCAATCAAACCAAATTTTAGGTTGCCCACAATGTCAAGCTTCCCAAGTACCAATCTCTTGATGGTAGAATCTGAGTTCATATGGTAGGAGAGAATAATGATTAATGCTCCAGCTCTTAAGCTATCCATGCACAAGTACAAGTACCAGTGCAATACCAGTTCAGGTAAGTACATGTAAGTTTCCCATAATAGAGAGGTACTGAGTACAATTCAAGGAGTACTTGAAAGAATGGAGGAATGATGGAATACATGAATGGAATATTGTAACATATTCAACCACCTGTTGGGATATGCCACGTGAAAAAAAATTCAAACTGTATACAAAATTTAAAGCATATACAAATACTTCTCAAAGACATAGATTCATGCAGAATAATACTAGCAATACACATGAAGTATACACAAGGGAAAAACCCATAAATAAATGCATAAATAAAGTTGCGTCATATAATTTAAGACACAATTGACACTTATTCTTATAGAAAGACCACTAACTGTGTGCATAAATTCAACGTTCCTCCCAGCCATAGACCACACTGCTCATAATCTCAGCAGTGGGTCACCTCCGAGCTGGGACTAAACTCCACCCAAATAAGGAATACTAATCCAATCTGCGGTCTGGAAAGCAACATAATTGCTCGGTCCAAGTTGCCCAACTGCTGCAACTAGCCTACAATCTCTCATTCCCCACATGTTTGTTCCACCCCAGGAAGTGTGTCCCTTCTCTGCTCAAGAGTCCTTCGACTGCATCACTTCCCTTCCGATGCTTCAACAACAGACCGGATAGGAAGTCTCAAAGCCTAGTAGCTATTTCCTAGCACACCATGGAACAATTTCGAGTAGTTTCTCTCCTAGAGAACTACTCACGGACCTAACAACCCGCTTCTTTGACATATAAAAAATCTCACCTGGAGAGAATGCCTACGAGCCTGACAACCCACTTTTTCGAGAAAATAATGGTTAATGCTCGAGCTCTTAAGCTATTCAAGCATAGCTTATAGCTCAATTCATCATCAATTCTTATAGAGTTTAAATATTTTTACATTGAATAGAGTTTAAATATTTTTTATTATTGGATTGTAATCTTTGAGTATGTGATCATCTTGTAATTTGTATTTTATATTATTAAAAAAAAGTTATAAGTGATTCTCTATTTCATTATTATTTTATTATTGAATGGTAATTTTTATTATTAGTTTATTATCAAGTTGTAATTTTAAGTATCTAAATATCATATATGTTGTATTTTACATTGTATTATGCTTGTATTATGTATCAATTAGAAAAGGTGGAGAATTCATGACATTTTATTATTATATAGTAGAAAAGGTGGATAATTTATAAGTGATGGTTGATTTCATTTAGGTTGGGAAAAGTGGGAAATTTATAAGCGATACATTGTATTATCCATCCGTTAGAAAAGGTGGAGAATTTATAAGTTGTATTTTAAATTTTATTATCATATAGTTAGAAAATGTGGATAACTTATAAGTGATCGTTGATTTTGATTTCATTTAGGTTAGGAAAAGTGGAAAATTTATAACTCATGGTTGAATTTACTTAAATTAAGAACAATCAAAAGTTTATATTTGATTATTGATTCCATTCATAATCATATGATTTTGAGACTTGATGTTTTAATTTTTTATTAAATTTATATGATATGTTTTTTAATATTTTATAGATAGTTAGAAAATGTGGAGAATTCATAAGTTGTATTTTAAATTTTATTATTATATAATTAGAAAATATGGATAATTTCTAAGTTAATTTCATTTAGGTTAGAAAAAGTGAAAAATTTATAAGTGATGGTTGATTTTACTAATATTAAGAAGAATGGAAAGTTTATATTTGATTGTTGATTCCATTCATGATTATATGATTTTCATATTTGATTTTTTGTTTTTTTATTAAATTTATATGATATGTTTTTTAATATTTTATTAAATTTATATATAGTTTTTTTTTAATTTGATATTTATTAGATTATTTTTTTTTATTTAGTTGAAAAAAAACATTTTCTATGATTTAATTCTTGATATGGAAAGATTGAAATTTGCTTTGCCTTAAAGTTAAAAAAAAAGGTTTAAATGTGATTATTGATTCATTCAATCTTAATATAAATATTTTATTCAATTTATAACTTAATTTATAGATATAGATAGTTTATTTTCTTATATTATAGTTTTTAAAAAAAAAAAAAAATTATTGCTTTTTGATTTAGTTGTTATATTAGAAAGTGAAATTTAATTAGTCATAAAATTAAAAAAAATTGAATGTGATTGTTGATTTACTTCATATTTTTAATTTAGTTGTTATATCTAAAGCTTCAAATTTAATTAGTCATAATTTTTTTGATTTAATTTTATATCAAAAAATTAAAATTTAATTAGTTATAAAATTAAAAAGTGAATGTGATTGCTCATTTACTCCATATCCATAATCATATGAATGGATTTTTTTAGGTCTATAATCATATAAGTGGATTTTTATTTATTTTTTAAGTAGATTTATAGATAAAAAGTGAATGTGATGGTTCATTTACTCCATATCCATAATCATATCAATGGATTTTTTTAGTTCCATATCCATAATCATATAAATGGATTTGGATTTATTTTTTTAAGTAGATTTATAGATAATTTAATTTTAAATCTTATAGATAAAAAGTGAATATGATAATTGATTTACTTCATATCCGTAGTCACACTAATGGATTTTTTTAGATTCATATCCATAGTTATATGAATGGATTTGAATTTATATCCATAATTATATGGATGAATTTGGATTTATTTTTTAAGTCAAATAATTCAATTTATAGATATATACTGTTTATTTTCGTATATTATTAATATTTTTTTAATAATATATATATATATATATATATATATATATATATAATTTTTATCTTTTTCTTTATATATTATATTTTTTCCTTCAAAATAATTATTACTTTTGATTTAGTTTTTGATATTCACACATTAAAATTTAGTTAGTTATAAAATTAAAAGGTGGATGTGATTATTGATTCACTCCATATCCATAATCAAAGAATTATGGATTTTTATTTAGTTTTTGATATCCACACATTCAAATTTAATTAGTTATAAAATAAAAAAGTGAATGTGATTATTGATTCACTCTATATCTATAATTTTTAGCTTGAAGATCGCCATGCGTACCTTCATGTTGGAGGTATAGTCATGAAGTGAAAAGCACATCTCTATATTCTCCAACCATGCCTCAGTGGTTGCGTCATCCGTGGCACCAAAGAACTCGAGAAACTTGACCTTCTCGAGTTCTTGGTGAACGCTACCAATACCGTATATGACGCACGATGGACCCTCAAGAGGTGTCGACGCCCTAGCCTCATCTCTATCCAAACGATTGATCAGGGCCTCTAACATCCTCTGAAAGGACCTCATCAAACCAACCACATCTCCCACAACTATATGTTCTTTTCCGATAACTTGTTCTTCTCCTTGGGGATTAGACCCCTCGGGCATGGATGCTACTGGAGGCATCACGCCTCCTCCCCTAGCACCATGTCGTCTGCCTCTACGACATCCTCTAACCATGATTACGTGCACGAATACAAATCAAATTAATTAGTGATAATTTTATAAACAAGTCTTGATGCAAAGGAGGCTGTAATGTTCCCAAGTCACGGGTCGACCCCGCTCTGATACCTTATGTAACGACCCTGTCATTATGAAAAAAATGTGATAAACATTAGGTAATTATTATTATTCAATTTTTTTGCATTAGGAAAATAATGTCAACAATGAAAATCGCATTAACTCAACTTGACAAAATCATAATGAAGGATGACACAACTAATCATAACTTCCATGGCGAAAGAGAATTATAAGATCAACAATCATTCGTTACAATACATTTTTCATGGCACAAGAAATAAATAACGAACAATCAATCATTAGTGACCTACCATTGTGTGCAAACAAATAATTCTAAAGATTATACAATACCCCATTCAACCTTAAATTTTCAAGTGCGCAAGAGATAACTGATTTTAACATTGTCATTCAATATAACTAAATAAACTAAAAACTAACATCTAAACTATCATTCATACATAACATTTTTTGATTACACACAAATTAAATAACTAAAACCATTATGCAGTACATGGAAATTTCATTGTGCAAGAAGGTTATTATCTAAGACCATCATTACAACATTAATTCCCATTCGCGCGAGAATCGCACTATCTAACATCATACATTAACATTTTAATGGCGCCAGTAAAGGTTGTTAATCCATCATTCATAATAAATTCAAAGGCAAAATTAAAGTGGTTAATTGATCATCCATTAATAATTCAAGGCGCGAGTAAAGTGGTTAATTAGTCATCCATTAATAAATTCTTAGGCGCAAGTATAATTGTTAAATCGACAAATATTATAGTAAAATTTATTTCACGCCAGGTGTCTAATGTCTACAACAAGTACCCCTTTACATTAAATTAAACCCAAAATACAAATCTCAATATTTAAGCAATGTAAACAACTGCATAAAAATCATTCTTAGAGATTCAACCTAAAGCATGGAAAAGAACATGCCAAATGATGTCGAGGAAAAATAAGCATACTAAAAGGGATACATTTGCATGTACCATCCAAAGTTTTATCTAGGAAATTTTGCATCAATATTTAATAGTTATCAATATCCCTTTTCCTATCATTCTTAAACACACAATATCTTTCTTAAATGCACCTATCCTATTAACAATTTACATACTACAATTTATAATTACCAAGGAGATTTGATTTAACTTTGAAGTTCTCACGATAAGATTAATCCTCATTAATGTATAAAGGGTGTCAATGAACCCTGCATCGACTAGTAGTCAAACTGAAGGAAAAAATGTCTCTAAGATTCACAATCAGATTAGAAGGGTGACCAATGGGTACCTATCTTTAATGTACACCAAAATTATATTGATTTTTTCGTGACCAACCTTGGCTTCAACCCTCATAACTACAATTTCTCATTAGAATTTTTATCCAATTTACCTCCCTTACTTCCTCGCACTTGCTATTAACAATTCCTTGTTAAGTGACATCTGTAGATAGGTAAGCTACAATAATATTAAGGGAATCAATGAAACTAAAGGGGATCCACTTGGGTAGAAACAAAATGAAATGCTAGGAAAGAGAATTGAAAGCGCTGGGCTGGAAACCCTTCAAATGCACATAGAACCAAAGATATTCTGGGGAAAAGTTAATTCCCCCCCACAAAATTGTATCAGGTGGATTCACCAAGACGATTTCTCGGATTTCGGGGTGATTTTGAAGGCTGTACCTGAGGGGGATTCGGGGGAAATCTTTCAATTTCTCAGGTTCAATTGTTGAACGTATCATTAAGAGATAAGAGGTCAAACTTTCTTAAATTCTATGTAATACTCGGATATTAATTCGTTCCTCCCTTACCATTAAACAATAACAAATAAATCCTAAGCTTATTTCCTTATCTCACAACAAAACCCTAGAGACTCTGTAACGATTCCCTGCATGCACTGACCTTCCTTCAAATGCAACGGTTGCATGGTTCGTGNGGACCCATTGTATAGGAACATAGCAATGATTGCTAGAACTTGAACAAGAGAGAAATGACCCACCTTTGAGTCGTCGCCGCACCTGAGAGAACAAATCCTGACCAAAAAGCAGGGACTAGGCAAAGCAATGGATGTGGAGCCAAGTATGTCTCATCCAAAGGAATCTCATGGATGGGAACCAGGAAAATGAATTCCCCAATCAAAAAAGCCTCCAAGATATGTCATAAGCTCAACGCAGGTAGGGTAACACACTCATTTTATGAGAGAGCATGCCCTAATAGGCAAGTTCTTAGGGATTTGACCTTTAGAACGAGATCTATTATGATGGATCAAATATTGGTGGACCCTAAGGGAGACTACTAAGTTCAACTCAGACGGAAAGGGTTCTTCACGATTATCCTCTACAAGATGAAAGACAATGATAGAAACTTTGACAACGATACATACTTCTACAGCTCAACATGGCTATTCCTTCAGTTCTAGATAGACTGCTTCAGCCCAGAAATGGAAGACTTCACAATGGCCCCAGTACAGATTAACCTCTATTACTTTCCAGAAGAGTTTTGGCTGGAGGAAATACTAATGGGCATAGGAAATATTGTGGGAAGATATGTCAAATATTCAGAAGCCACAAAATAAATAAAATACACATCCTGTGCCAGGATATGTGTCTACATGGACATCTCAAAATCTCTACCAGGCTCAGTAACCCTAGAGTATTAGGATGAAGACTGGAACCAAACAATAAACTATGAGCACATTCCTTTCCGTTGCAGAAAATGTCACGAGCATGGACACCTCTTTTGAGACTGCCCCCTAAATGCCCAGGTCCCTAAATATAGAGAGAAAGAAAACAGATGGATTCACCACAGTCACAGGTTGGAAATGGAACCTGCCTTGAAAGCATAATTAAGAAAACACTCCTAAAATAACCACCAAAAACACCTACGACATTATTAACCAGCTACTGGGAGAAGAAGAGGTCCAAGATCCACACAAAATGAATAGTTAGGAGAAAGAAAAATGTCAAGCCTTGCATCAATCTGACAAAGGAAAATAAGATCATCCAGGGGACAATCCAAATGAAAATTGGGATACTCTCATGTAGTTAGACGGGTACTACCTGACGAACATAGAATTTGAAAAAATGGAGGAAGCACTCAGCCAGAAGGATCTGCACACAATTCATGTGGAACAACTCAAAAAGGTTCACAAAGTGTTCATAGAATCCACCATAGGCTCCACTTCACGGCTAGGTGTATCCTTAGACCCAGCCATGGACTCAAAACGTGCCCCACAAGAAAATAAAAGATGAGGATGTAAATCCACCCACCAACTCATCAAGGAAGTAGGGAACTTCATTCTCAACTCAGGTCCGGTTCAACGAATCTCATAGGGATACCTCCATCCACCTCCCCACTCATCATGATGAAGATCATAACTTGGAACATTAGAGGACTCAATGGAAGATCCAAGAAGAGGACTCTTCGAGACTGCATACGTGTTGAGAATCCAGATGTTCTCATGTTGCAAGAGACAAAATGTGTTGGAGAAGAAGCAGAGAACATCTTTCAACGTTGTTGGAGAGGTTGTGACTCCTTCTACACTAACTCCAATGGTGAAGAAAGGGGACTGGCAATCCTATGGAACCCCATAACAACTATCATAGATAATACCTTCTCCACTGCAGGTACAATCACGACACACTTCAAATTCATAAGATCTACCAAGGAATGTGAGATCACAAATGCTTATGGACCTCAAATCCCACAAGACAAAGAGAACTTCTTCAAACAAATCAATACCATCAAATCACTGATGAGTTCACTTAACTGACTTCTAGGTGGTGAATTCAATATGATCCTATCGATGGAGGAGAAAACTGGGGGCACCAAACGAATTAAACAAGACAACGGTAAGTTGCTAACCCTCATAAACCAACTTAATCTATAGACATAGAGACCAAGAATGGTATTTTCACCTGGTCCAACTGCAAATCTGGACATCAATAGGTAGCTTTCCGACTAGATCGCTTCCTCATATCGAAATCCCTATTGTTGGAAGATCCTACCATAGAGGTCAACATTCTACTGAAATCAAGCTCGAACCACTAGCCCATCTCTCTCTATCTGGATACAGGATCGACGCCAAAACTAAAAGCCTTCATATTTGTGAAATTCTGGCTATTCCACCCTGACTTCCATCAACTCTCAACTTCCTGGTGAAATCAAGAAGAAATAGAACATGGCACCTACATGTACAAATTTCAGTAGTGACTCAAAAAATTCAAGACACATCTAAAGCATTGGAATAAAACCACCTTTGGGAATATCCTTCTAAGAATGAAAGAAATTGAGAACATAATATAAACCCTCCAAAAGACATTCATTTTAGGAAACAGAACTACAAACCTAATGAAGGAAGAAGAGGAGCTTAAGGCATAATTGGAAGAATGAAAAAAGCAGGAGGAAACACTATGACATCAGAAATGTAGGTTCCAATGGCTCAAAGAGGGTGAGAAGAACAAAAAATTATTTCACAAATCAATGGTGCATTGTATATACATAAACATCATAACTCATTTGGAGGATGCTCAGGGAAATACCATTAGGGAGCACAACAAAATTGTTGAGGAACTAACCAATTACTACAAATATCTCCTAACATAAACCATTGATGACAGAGCGCCAACAATCAACAAAATCACTAGGAACATACCCCCCCTAGTAAATCAGGAACATAATGAAGCCCTAATGAGGCCCATCACTCAAGAGGAATTTGATCAAGCTATCAAAGAAATTTCCCTAGGGAAAGCACCTAGTCCAGATGGCTTCACTTTGAACTTCTTTCATTATTGTTGGGAAATGATCAGAGAAGAAGTCTAGTAGGTGGTGGAGGAATATAGAACCTTTGGTCAAGTCCTATCATCCCTTAATTCCACTTTCCTCATGCTCATCCCAAAGGAGGAGAGGGTTACGGACCCCAAACAGTACATACCAATTTCCCTTTGCAATGTCATCTACAAAATTATCACTAAGGTCATAGCCATGCGTCTCAAACCAATTCTACCTTTTTTCATCTTGAAAGAGAAAGTGGGTTACGTGGAAGGAAGGAAAATCATGGACAACTTGATCCTTGCACATGAGGTTATCCACTCACTGAAGAAGACAAAGGCCCTAGGTGTGCTCATCAAAATCGATCTCTCCAAAGCTTTTGACAGAATCAGTTGGAAGTACATGCGCTCCCTACTAGAAGCTTTCAGTTTCGACAACCTCTAGGTAGGTTAGATCATGAGGATCACTTCTTCAACCTTCTTCTCTATCCTATTCAATGGCATGCCCTCCTAGCCCTTCTCCCCTACCAAAGGAATCTTCCAAGGAGACCCCCTCTCTCCTTTCCTCTTCATTTTAATGGTGGAAGGACTAGGACGCTACCTTAAAGCCTCTATTTTGGAAGGCTCCCTTAAAGGCATATCTTTGCACAATATTCAACCAACCCCCTCACACAACTAGTTTTTCGATGACACCCTCCTCCCGAACACTCGGACAGCTCAAGAAGCCATTAAACTTAATTCTATCCTCACGGATTTTGCTGATGCTTCGAGAATGGTCCTAAACCTTGAAAATTTTAAGCTCTACTTTTTCAATACCCTGATGGCCATCCAAAACAATATCTCTTGCCTCCTGGGTATACCTAAGATCTCCCTTCCATCCAATTATCTAGGCATCCCACTCACAGGAGCTCCCACGTGTAACATCTCTTGGGACAATATGCTACTCTCCATCTCTAATAGACTCAACAACTCGACCTTCAGACCTGTCAATATCATGGCTAGGTTTGTACTCCTCAAGTTTGTTCTTCAAGCCTTACCAACCTACCTTTTCACTGCATTAGCAACACCACAGTCGATCATACGAGGCATCGGGAACATTTAGTGCATCTTCTTATGGCATGGGAACCACCCTAATAAGAAGTGGGTTGTATTTGGTTGGGATAAGATATGAAAACCTAAATCTTTAGGTGGACTAGGGCTTCGGGACCCGGGGAAACTGAATCAAGTTATGAGGGAAAAATTGTGGGGGTGATGGTTCAAACACCCTACAAAACTCTAGGAACAAATATGGAAACAAAAATATGCACCTGACATCCGAGAAGAGAACCTAATTAGATTCAACTATCATATGTAGGGATCCAATATATGGAACGTGACCTGGCTTGACATACAACTAATACAAAAGAATGCTTTCTAGGAAATCAGGGATGGGGAACATGCATTGTTCTAGCATAATTCTTGGCAAGAACAACTGCCTTTAGAAACTCTTGAAGAACTCACCCCCCTACGTCAATCACTGCAACCTGAAAAATTTAGATGGGTTAAGGATCTTTCGAGAACGCCTAACAGGAACTGGCCATGGCGCACCTAGAAAAATGAACCGCATGAACTTAACCTCCCAATATAAATGGACCTACAGGCCTGATGAGATTGTGAAAAACAAGGAAAAAATTCCATCAGGGAAGACCTGGACATTCTCAAATGGGGGCACTCCACATCCGACAATTTTTCGGTTAAAGAAGCCTACTACTTGCAAGGGAACCATCCAGATCAGGCCAAGGAAAGCATATGGGGTAAGATCTGGAACTCAAAACTCAGGCCTAATGTGTCCATATTCCCATGGCTCACTTTCCAAAACCGCATCCTCACTTGGGACAATCTCAAAAATTGAGGTTTCATAGGTCCCTCCATCTGCACCCTCTATCAGCAACAGGAAGAAATGATGGAACACATTTTCAACCAATGCCACTAAAGTCAGATAATTTGCAAGTTGGGGACTCAAATAATGTGCTGCTCCAACAGAAACAGGACCAAAATTATCAATACTATAGAAAATTGGGACTCTATCTCTTACCAAAACCGAATTCTTGATCACATCTAGCATCTCCTATCGAGCTTCACCCTTTGGGAAATATGGAAGGAAAGAAACAAAATAATATTCAGATCGAATGCTTCACCCCCCACCTCAACTTGGGAAAGAATCATAAATTTGATCCGGGAAACAATAACAAGCGAGCAATGGTCCCATGAGGACTTAAAGTGCAATATGGGCGAACAAAGTATCCTTCAAAATTGGAAACCCAATCTGGCTGATACAACCCAGACCCCAGTGGCCAACCAGTCAACTAGAAGTCCAAGCACATGGTTCCCCCCACCAATATGATTCATCAAAATAAATTTTGATGGCACATCAAAAGGAAATACGGGCCCGCCTGGCTTTCAAATGGTCCTCGATAACTCCGATGGAGAAATCCTCGACTTTGCAGCAGGCTATATGGGTTTCAACCCAAACAACAGTGCTAAGCTGTGAAGCCTCCTAAGAGGAATCAATATAGCAACATACCACAAACTCAACAAGATCATTGCATAGGGGGATTCCCAGATCATCATCCAGCTCATAACCAAAATTCTTCATGGAGAGAACCCTCCGGAAGTCTCCTCCAGTCAGAGACATTCTGGACTTCTAGAGGATTTTGGCTCCCTTTTATAGCCCAGTCTCACCATCATCCCCTCACATGTGAAAAGGGACGCAAAAAAAGTAGTTGATTTCCTAGCAAATGAAGGAGTGGCTTATGTGACAGAGTTGATCCACTGGAATGCCCAAACTTTTCCCCGATCTGAACTCTCAGACCATTGCTTGGACTTGGATAGGAATGATTACCCAACCTTGAATGGGGTGCAACACAACATACATCGGCCTCGTAATATAGGCCCAATCCCAACCATAAATGTGGTTGGTTGGATCCCATATGGTAGGAAGGATTTCTTCCTTGCGTGAGAAGAACGATGACCATGGGATATAGTGGATGGGAGACGTTAGTGGAAGCAGTCATGTCGTTGCTCTACACTCTTATCGGGCATTACAACACCTCAGGCCATTTCACCTTCGCCCTACACCAAGCCAACAAATCTGAGTTATAGTGCATCCACCAGAGGACTTATTGTAAGATAATGTTATGCATCACCTCCTCGATTCTAAGGGAGAGAGGCGGGACACACCGCAACCCTGCTTGGGATAGCTTCGTTGCATGACAAAGGAGGAGGCAATAGTTAGAACGAGAACTCTCCATAGCCCGCACTCAATACATTCAGGTTGCACCCAACAAGGAGAAGGTTAGGTCAAATCTAATGGCATAGGTGGAGGAAGTGATCCCGAAGGAGCCTTTATAGTTCCCTCCGAAATCCCTCCTCTTCACTGTGCCAGAGAATTGGCAGCCCCGAAGCCATTTTTCAGCGGAAGCCATTACACCAGCCATAGACAGGCGTACATGGGAGGTTCACACTTGCATCATGGAGGAGGCAGAGGGGGTTCACACTTTCATCATGGAGGAGGCAGAGGAGGTTCACACTTGAATCATGGAGAAGGAATTCCCGGACGAATTCCTCCACCTCGACTCCCAGGATGCCTCGCTTCCATGTGACATCACATTCTCCATCGCTAAAGTGGAGGACGAGGAGATCGGGAAGGATGAGAAATTGGGGATGACAAGAGACAAGGATGACGCACATGAGGCTACAGGTGAGGTTGTCGGTGGTATGACGGTGGATGGTGGCCCGGGCCTAGGTGGTATGATGGTGGAGGGTGGCCTGATCCTAGTGCCACCACCTATCATGATAATCCTGAAACCATGGAAAGAAGCCCCTCCCTTATTCCACCTGGAACAACTAGCATTAATGTTCGAGCTTCAAAGCCATATGGAATATTAGATC
Organism: Picea sitchensis; assembly: GCA_010110895.2. Taxonomy (NCBI): domain Eukaryota; kingdom Viridiplantae; phylum Streptophyta; class Pinopsida; order Pinales; family Pinaceae; genus Picea; species Picea sitchensis. Next base: position 54,667 of record SNQJ01S0019293.1, on the reverse strand, counting down.
CACCGTGACATATTCATGCACCAACGCATCGACATGTTTTACGAGGCATATTCTAATGCACTAGCTGGGAAAAATGTTTGACATGTGCAAGGAATTTTGTCTTGCAGACTCAGAACGAGCCTCACAATGATGATCCCAGTGACGCAACATTTGATTCTATGGTTAATTCAACGGATTGGATCTCAGTCTGGTTCCGATGTCCAATTTCATGCTTAGATGTTTGTTTCAATTCCGGTTCAATGTCCGGTTTTAATTCCAATCTAGTTTTATTTCCAGTCTCACTGTTGAACAATGATGTAAAGACTATAGTCCGCTACCTACCCTGGTTTCCTCTTTGAAGGGCAGATGGTGAACCACCATTTTTTTACTTGGACATCATAGGTTGCCAACTTTCCCGGTTTCCACTAACTCGGGGGAACAATTGACAGCCTGTCGACATGTGATTTTTGTATGTGACAAGTTTTAATAGGAATTGCCCTTTTTTATTTACAAAAAAAAACAATAATAAATAAATATCCATATATTAGTTCACAGGTCGTGAGAATATTTTTTAAAATAGGACGTTTATTAATGTATCAATGTTCCAAGAATAATGTTAAACTATTGCATGATATCATCTTACATTATAAAGAGATTATAATAAAAATATGTTAGAAATCGTTGAAATAATAGACGGGTACCAACTAAATCACAATATTTCAAACTGAATGCACCTATCTATCTATTAAATAGAATATATGTATTACTGGAATCTTTTGATTGAAATAAATAATGCTTTCCCTCCAAGTTTTCCAATCGCCATTTATCTTTAACATAACAGGGAAATTACTATAGAATGAAAAGTTTGACTCGCATCAGCCTTGAGATCTCAGTGTTTCTAGAGAAACCGGTGGTGATTGTCTTTCCCGAATTTCAAATAATCGTAATGATTGTGTTTCCAGAAATTCGTAAGGAAAATAAAGACAAGAGGAAACAAATATGGGGTGTAATATGAGCTGAACCTGAAAGAGATCCAATAAATCCATAAGGAAACAGATCTAAGGAAAAATGCTAGGAGACTCTACACTCAGATGAACAATGTCAAACGCGCTGATAACTTAAGGATAGACAAAGACGATAAAAAAAAATTGAAAACCACTCACTGAAAGAAAAAATAGGTTTATCTTCTCTAAGGCAAGTTTCATGCTTCCTCTAAAAATGCACTGGTTATTCCCTCGGTCAACCTATTCTCCAAGGAAGAAAACTCGTCCTCTTTCCAATGGCTTGTTCTGACAGTCCAATTGTCATTAAAAAGGCAGAGCTAAACGATTTATTACCCAATTCAAAGTCTAATATAAGGGAGAGTATAAGGAGTTTGAATCGCCCATCAAAGAATCAATGGAATTGCTCTACTGGTAATGCTGCCAAGATCCCCCAGGATAATCATGGAGGGTTCGAGGAAGGAAGCACATAGATTACAAGTGAAGGCCAAGGAAATATAAAAAAGGGGTAGAGCCAATGTTGCGGTAGGCTGGGAGTGAAGTGCTGAGTGGAAAATGGAAAAATATTTAACTCTGGAAAGGAAGGAAGAAATTTTTGAACATTCAACGTTGTGTGCAAGGAAAAACACCGAGGGTAACATATTACCCAAATGTATTTACTGTGCAAATGGAGTTTGTTTTCAGGAGAAATTCCAAGCATAATGGCATTGCGCTTGGATTAATCAACAATTTCAAGTTAATGGGGGGAATTCGAAAACTAAATGCAAGAAAACCAAAATCCACACAGACCAAAAATTTAATAGATACCGGGAAGGGTATCAGGGTGGAAATGGAAAGAAATCCAATGAGGCAGTGAGAGTATAGAAGAAATCATAAGCATAAATCCTTCTTAGTAAATTGAACAAATTTTTATTTCATGGAACAAAATAATCTCAATGGAATTTACCAACTACTATGCCATAAATACATTACAATATTCATCAAATCGATACTCATACACAGGAAAATTTGAACTAATTTACCATGAAAATTTACACATGCATACCGTAACCGAAGGCCAAGAACCTGAAGTCGTTGTTCCGTGCTTGTGCTCGATCCAACTCCTGCTTGTTAACTGCTGAGACCTCACCCATACCTCGCAACCAACACTAGGGATACTCTTCTTCCCCCTGATCCCCCTAAGCCGCAAAGGGGCCACGCACAAAAACCAAAGAAGGCTAGATCCCAACTCACCTCACAAGGTCTAGCTACCACTCTCTATCTTATCCGGGTATCCCAACTCCCACAATAAAAATCATTCAAGAGTAAAATCCACTATCATAGCCTTAAGCGTACCAAACGTGATCCATTCCCCTCCTCCGTCATTTCTTTTATAGAGTTCTCTTAATGACTAAGTTCCAAAATGCATATTTAATTCCTTTTATTAAATTATTATTAGGAAAATCCTCCCCCATACACTTGTCACTTGATCCCTTAGTTGCATCATAAATTCATTTAATTAATTATATTAAATTTCCAATTTCCCTCACCCAACTAAAAGCTTTCCTAAAAGCTCTCCTCAATGTCCCTTTATTCCCTCACATTCCCTTAATGACTGACGTCTTTCTTAAATCTTAGTTGAGTTTGAAAATGGAATTTTTTCTAGGCTACATTCCCTCCTATGTTCCACATTCCTTTTGTAATTAAGTTTCCCCTTTTTGTCTAAGTTCGAAAGTAGCAAGTTTGCACATAAACAACAATTAATATTTTAAATAATTTAATCCTCCATTAAATTTTTAAATTAAAATTTTACCCCATCTTTCTTCATCCCCTTTTATTACTTGCTTAATTAATTTTTAGTTCTCATGTCCTACTTAGACCTAGGCTTTAAATTCACTAGGCTCAACAAAATTGTTTTTAAGGGAAATTTTATAATTTTTTTAAACTTTAGTCATGCAACATTTATTTTAAGGAAGAATGGTCAAAGTGAGATATTGGTTTCTAGGTACCTAGGTTCATTGACTCACCAGTGTTAAAATCACGATGTGCCCTTCAAGGCGCACTACATTCTCCAAGGGTGCCACTCACCTACAATCATGTTTCATTTATGTGAAATTCCCTTCAAGACGCACTACGTGCTCCAAGGGTGGCACTCGCGTTTTGACTAATTTTGGTAGACGTCTAACCCTTGGAGTCAATACGTTGTTAGGTGACCTTGTGGGAGACTAAGGGCTTCTAAGGAATAAATACCATGCCTTATTGTGTGCCCCTTAGAATCATCATGAGCGACTACCACAGTCTTCCTTCATGACATTGTGGATATCTCAAATTAGGTAATCGTTAACCTACAGTTCAAGCCATGATGAGAGTGCTAGTAGGTTGTGGCAGGGTTTCTACCACACCTCTTCCTCAATATATGTGGTTGTTGTGCGTGACCCCTTTGCTCAAAATGTGAGTCTAGTTAGCAAGCTATCTTCAGCCTACATCCATCAATGAAACATGTTAGCGATCCAAAATCAACATCATAATATACGAGTCATATGTCACATATGTAATATCAAAAACACTCAAACCATAACAATCTACTCCTTGACTTGATCCAGATTCAAAGGAGGTCCATCGATGCCATCGACATCCTCAATCGGTCCAGATTCCTGCACACACAGGAAAAAACATTCAATAGCACATGTCGATACACATATAATAACATACATATCATAACCTCACAACATCATCAAAATCCATAAGTGAAACAATCAATCATATAATGAACCGGATCACTCGCACGCAAGTTTCCTCAAAGAATAAGTCCAATCAGGTGTGCACAAGAGAGGGATGTTACAATGGGTAAGTTCATCCTTATCCATTTCATCTTGGTAGTCTTCGAATACCTTTAGATATTACATATTTATTTCCCCCGTTGCCATATATGGGTTAATGATGCATTGATCCATGCAACAATGTTTCGTTATTTCTTCATGCTTGAATTTTATAGTTTTTTTCATCATCCGTTGTTTCTCTGTTTCTTGATGGTCTCCCTAGAGGAGTATCTCCTTCTATTTTGTTGAAGCTAAGGTATGGAAGCTATTTTCATATTTCTTTGTGGTTTCCCTTGTGTTTTCATTTCCTTTAGGGCCTAACTTTCTCTTATTGGGTATCTTAACAAATCCTTATGTGTCATTCTCTTCCTGACCTTTTTCTTTTGTTTGAGTTAAACTCTAAGAGCAGTCTCTAAATAGATGCCCATGTTTCTGGCACTTCCTGCATCTGAATGAGATATTTTCATAATCTATGGTTTGAACCCATTCCTCATCCTGAAATGAAATGGTAATTGATTTGAGTAAAGCTCCAGCCACATTGTGATACCATGAAGTTTCAAAAACTAAGACTCATTATTTATTATTATTATTTTCATGTATCAACACTTTATGGATCTTTATGATTGAACTCAAGTACTTATTTTCTTTTATTAATAAAAGATGAAGTACACGTTGAGTAGGATTGTTATAAGAGGGAGTCCATTGATCCCAAAGAAAAAACAACCATGTGACAACAAAAGGGGACAAGTGGTGGGATTAGTTGAGTTAAATAAACTAAGTGAGGCAAATCTCAGGTTTCTATGGAATATGAGGGAACAAGTGTAAAAAATCAAATTGATAGGTAGTCAATGAGTAGGAGGCTCATGCATGTGTTAAAGACCTAGGAAAATATTATAAAGTAAGAATAAACAAAGAGGATGGGATGCCATATTGATGTAGATGTGAATAATATGAACATTGCATGACACAAGAGAACACTCACATAAATATTGTAGCCCTGATTTTTGTAGTAAGTCACTTTGGTTAATTTTTCTTAGATCTGGATTCATCTCAGGGGTGATAGAGTGTGCATCGATAACTGCTCTGATCTACGGTTGAGAGGAATGACCTACTTAACGTGTGTTTTCCCTTAGAAATCTATAGTTATAGGTTTTTCTTCCACGTTCTATTTTTAATATGAAATTTTTTATTGTTGATTAGAGTTGCAGATTGTTTCAGATATTAAATAATTGGAATAAGAAAAATATAATATTAAGAAGTCTAGATTCCTATTTTAATGCATTGTCTCTTGTTCTACATTCTTCTGCATTAAATCATGTGACTACTTATATAAAATAATTGATATTTAAATGATTTCTTAGATTATAGTGATATATACATGTGCAAGAGTTAAAGTACTGGAAAAACTCGAGTAAGTTTATTTGTAACTAACATGGTTTAAGACCCTAAACACTATTGTTAGTGCAGTGGATGAATATAGAAAATACAAGAATTCAATTGTTCTTGTTAATAAAATATTAAGTAAATACTACTAGTAATCACAACCTATGCATTAGGAATTGAAAATATATATTACCTAAATGCCAAATTTTATAAATATGATCTTCGAGGCTCTGAAAAACTCATAAATAAAAATGAAAGTTTGCGACAAGTCCAGGTAATCCATACAAGTAGTTACTGGAATAAACCACAACATCTAGTTAAAATAACTAAGGAAATCATGGTATAATGAATATACAGAGTTAAAATAACTAAGGAAATCATGGTATAATGTTTATATAGAGTTAAAATAGAATTTATCAGAGATTAATCCTATTAACCTATAATGAGGGTAAAACCCGTAAAAAAAAGATATCTAAGATAAATAGAGGCATTGGATATAACCTGAAAAATACTAATTCGATTCTACAATTATAAAATCCATTATTAACAAATAGTTAGTATTCAAACACAAATATGAAATTTTCCTAGAACAATCGAACCTGTAAGAATGATATGCATAACAAAACAAATCTTATGACCATGTGGATTATCTTATTAAACTTCCAATAAAAGTACATACAAAGGAAATCATCAATAGTAACAATTGTAGGTAACTATAAAAAATTTTTTTTTACGTTGAATTATCTCAAAGGTGGTTCCATATCCTACTCCAACAGGGAATGGAAGACTAGATACCTCTTTAAGGTAAACACAATGGTGTTTAAAGTCATAATTACCACATGTAGAGATATATTATAAACGATAGTGATTAGTGTAATGCATGAGTAATGAGTAAAACCCTATAAAATATTAAATATACTTACCAAAGATAGTCGGGCTGAATAGTATCTCGACTGGTCCTAAGAATATAGTCATATATATCCTGCACAAACACATTTACTATTATAAGAAATTTTATGGAATTGCTCTCAATAATAAAAAGAAAAGGACATATTAATGCTATGCTTAACTAAAGTAGCTCGAAATTCCCAGGTGAAAGCTCTTGTTGTAGAAATAAACTAGCATGAGCGCTCTTGTTGTAGAAATAAACTAGCATGAGCCTACGCTCCAATATGATGGGTAACCTCATCCAAAGCAAGGTCCAATAATTAGACTATAGAATCCATGGAAAAAATTTAATTTGAACTCTTACCAAAAGAGATAACACAAAAATGTGGAACTATAAACTATGAGCAATGCAAGTCTGGAATACACTAACACTTAAACTAGTCATGGCTATTGTCGCTACCAATAAATTATATAATAATAAGGATTAACACAAGAAACATGAATAACGAATGAAAACGAAAGTAATAAGATACATGTGCTTCACCAAAGGCGCAGAAGGAAATCTTTATAAAGACCCTGAACAAAATAGGGCAGGTTTTAAAATTTGCAATAGAGACATAGTATCTAATATATATAACTAACAATATTATTGTAATGAAACCCATATATTATGGAAACAATCTTCTTTAAGACAAGGAAATAACCAGAAACAAACTATCCTTGCTATACTCATAATTCCAACATTCTGTATAATGCCAGAGAAAATTCTGGATAGGAATAAAGTCAAAATAAAACTCTGCGCAGAACCAAGAATATGTATCAATCGCTTAGACATGAAGCCATAACAAAAAACTCAAGAACAAAGGGTTGAAACCCTGAAATATATTATAACTAGACCGAAATCTAGAACAAAACCGTCAAATCGCACTGGAACAACAAAGAATAGTGAAAAGAATGACCGAGGAGTCTTGATGGTGGTTGGAACATTACCGAGTTAGCCCCCTTCCCAAGGAAGGTTGCACCTGGCGTAAGTGAATGATTCACACTACGAGTTAAGGAAACACACTTTTAAGAGATGTTAGATACACTATGTTAATGTCTCATTACCCCACCTAACCACTCATTAAACAATTTTCAACATATCAATAAACGTTGACCAGTCAAGTGTAAACCATTATATAAGTACTCTACGTAATGTCTTAATCCCCACCAAACAATCGACACCATATCAATTATCATCGACTAGTTGTGGTAAACCATTATCTGACTATTACATAGAGAATATTATAAGTAACCTATAAACTTCAATACCCTTTGATACAATGCGTTTAGGGAAAGATGGAGGAATCTGCCAACCTTAGAACATAGGTAACATAAATTACAATAAGGGTTCCATAAGGGACGAGAATCCTAAGGACTACCCTAATACCTATGAATCTTAACCAAGAAAAAGATATGAATCTTAAAAA
>SNQJ01S0019293.1:9959-24764 GCA_010110895.2 Picea sitchensis | reverse complement strand
CAAGTATAATTGTTAAATCGACAGATATTATAGTAAAATTTATTTCATGCCAGGTGTCTAATGTCTACAACAAGCACCCCTTTACATTAAATTAAACCCAAAATACAAATCTCAATATTTAAGCAATGTAAACAATTGCATAAAAATCATTCTTAGAGATTCAACCTAAAGCATGGAAAAGAACATGCCAAATGATGTCGAGGAAAAATAAGCATACTAAAGGGGATACATTTTCATGTACCATCCAAAGTTTTATCCAGGAAATTTTGCATCAATATTTAATAGTTATCAATATCCCTTTACCTATCATTCTTAAATGCACCTATCCTATTAACAATTTACATACTACAATTTATAATGAACAAGGAGATTTGATTTAACTTTGATGTTCTCATGATAAGATTAATCCTCATTAATGTATAAAGGGTGTCAATTAACCCTGCATCGACTAGGAGTCAAACTGAAGGAAAAAATGTCTCTAAGATTCACAATCAGATTAGAAGGGTGACCAATGGGTACATATCTTTAATGTACACCAAAATTAAATTGATTTTCTCGTGACCAACCTTGGCTTCAACCCTCATAACTACAATTTCTCATTAGAATTTTTATCCAATTTACCTCCCTTACTTCCTCGCACTTGCTATTAACAATGCCTTGTTAAGTGACATCTGTAGACAGGTAAGCTACAATAATATTAAGGGAATCAACGAAACTAAAGGGGATCCACTTGGGTAGAAACAAAATGAAACGCTAGGAAAGAGAATTGAAAGCGCTGGGCTGGAAACCCTTCAAATGCACATAGAACCAAAGATATTCTGGGGCGAAGTTAATTTACCCCCACAAAATTGTATCAGGTGGATTCACCAAGACGATTGCTTGGATTTCAGGGTGATTTTGAAGGTTGTACCTGAGGGGGATTCGGGGGAAATCTTGCAGTTTCTCATGTTCAACTGTTGAATGTATCATTAAGGGATAAGAGGTCAAACTTTGTTAAATTCTGTGTAATACTCGGATATTAATTTGTTCCTCCCTTACCATTCAATAATAACAAATAAATCCTAAGCTTCTTTCCTTATCTCACAACAAAACCCTAGTGACTCTGTAGCAATTCCTTGCATGCACTGACCTTCCTGCAAATGCAATGGTTGCATGGTTCGCGCTGGTATGACCAGACATCCTACAGTTGAAGGATAAGGATGAGTCCAGAAGGGGGGGGGACCCATTGTATAGGAACATAGCAATGATTGCTAGAACTTGAACAAGAGAAAAACAACCCACCTTTGAGTCGTTGCCACACCTGAGAGAACAAATCCTGACCAAAGAGTAGGGACTAGGCAAAGAAATGGATGTGGAGCCAAGTACGTCTCATCCAAAGTCATCCCATGGATGGGAACCAGGAAAATGCATTCCCCAATCAAAAAAACCTCCAAGATATCTCATAAGCTCAATGCGGGTAAGGGAACACACTCAGTTTATGAGAGAGCATGCCCTAATAGGCAATTTCTTAGGGATTTGACCTTTAGAATTAGATCTATTGCGATGGATCAAATATTGGTGGACCCTAAGGGAGACTACTAAGTTCAACTCAACTCGAAAGGGTTCTTCACGATTATCCTCTACAAGATGGAAGACAAGTATGTAATCTTTGACAATGGTACATACTTCTACAACTCAACAGGGCTATTCCTTCAGTTCTAGATAGACTGCTTCAGCCTAGAAATGGAAGACTTCACAATGGCCCCAGTATGGATTAGCCTCTATTACTTTCTAGAAGAGTTTTGTCCGGAGGAAATACTAATGGGTATAGGAAATACTGTGGGAAGATATGTCAAATATTCAGAAGCCACAAAATAAAGAAAATACACATCCTATGGAAGGATATGTGTCTACATGGACATCTCAGAATATCTACCAGGCTCAGTAACCCTAGAGTATCAGGATGAAGACTGGAACCAAACAATAACTATGAGCACATTCCTTTCCGCTGCAGAAAATGTCATGAGCATGGCCACCTCTTTTGAGACTGCCCCCTGAATGCCTAGGTCCCTAAAGATAGAGAGAGAAAGAAAAAATATGGATTCACCACAGTCACAGGTTGGAAATGGAACCCGCCTCGAAAGCATAATTAAGAAAACACTCCTAAAATAACCACCGAAAACACCTACGACATTATTAACCAGCTACTGGGAGAAGAAGAGGTCCAAGATCCACACAAAATAAATAGTCAGGAGAAAGAAAAATGTCAAGCCTTGCATCAATCTGACAAAGGAAAATAAGATCATCCAGGGGACAATCAAAATGAAAATGGTGATACTCTCATGCAGTTAGACGAGTACGACCTAGCAGACATAGACTTTGAAAAAATGGAGGAAGCACTCAACTAGAAGGATTTGCAAACAATTCATGTGGAACAACTCAGAAAGGTTCACAAAGTTTTCATAGAATCCACCATATGCTCCACTTCACGACTAGGTGTATCCTTAGACCCAGCCATGGACTCAAAACGTGCCCCACAAGAAAATAAAAGATGAGGATGTAAATCCACCCACCAACTCATCAAGGAAGTAGGGAACTTCATTCTCAACTCAAGTCCGGTTCAATGACTCTCATAGGGATACCTCCATCCACCTCCCCACTCATCATGATGAAGATCATAACTTGGAACATTAGAGGACTCAATGGAAGATCCAAGCAGAGGACTCTTTGAGACTGCATACGTCTTGAGAATCCAGATGTTCTCATGTTGCAAGAGACCAAATGTGTTGGAGCAGAAGCCTAGAACATCTTTCAACGTTGTTGGAGAGGCTACGACTCCTTCTAAACTGACTCCATTGGTGCATCAAGGGGACTAGCGATCCTAGGGAACCCCAGAACAATTATCATAGATAATCCCTTCTCCTAGGTACGATCATGACACACTTCAAATTCATAGGATCTACCAAGGAATGCGAGATCACAAATGCTTATGGACCTCAAAGCCCATAAGACAAAGAGAACTTCTTCAAACAAATCAATACCATCAAATCACTGATGAGTTTGCTTAACTGGCTTCTAGGTGGTGACTTCAATATGATCCTTTCGATGGAGGAGAAAACTAGGGGCACCAAACGAATTAAACAAGACAACGATAAGTTGCTAATGCTCATAGACCAACTTAATCTAATAGACATAGAGACCAAGAATGGTATTTTCACCTGGTCCAACCAAAAATTTGGACATCAGCAGGTAGCTTTCCGACTAGATCGCTTCCTCATATCGGAAGCCCTATTGTTGGAAGATCCTGCCATAGAGGTCAACATTCTACTGAAATCAAGCTCGAACCACTGGCCCATCTCGCTCTATTTGGATACAGGATTGACGCCAAAACTAAAAACCTTCATATTTGTGAAATTCTGGCTATTCCACCCTGACTTCCATCAACTCCTCAACTTCCTGGTGGAATCAAGCAAAAATAGAACATGGCACCTACATGTACAAATTTCAGTAGTGACTCAAAAACTTCAAGACACATCTAAAGCATTGGAATAAAACCACCTCTGGGAATATCCTTCTAAGAATGAAAGAAATTGAGAACATAATATAAACCCTGCAAAAGACATTTATTTTAGGAATCAGAACTACGAACCTAATGAAGGAAGAAGAGGAGCTTAAGGCAAAATTGGAAGAATGAAGAAAGCAAGAGGAAACACTATGACATAATAAATCTAGGTTCCAATGGCTCAAAGAGGGTGAGAAGAACACAAAATTATTTCACAAATCAATGGTGCACTATATATACATAAACATCATAACTCATTTGGAGGATTCTTAGGGTAATACCATCAGGGAGCACAACAAAATTGTTGAGGAACTAACCAATTACTACAAATACCTCCTAACATAAACCATTAATGACAGAGCGCCAACAATAAAAAAAATCACTAGGAACATACCCTCCCTAGTAACTCAGGAACATAATGAAGCCCTAATGAGGCCCATCACTCAAGAGGAATTCGATCTAGCTATCAAAGAAATGCCCCTAGGGAAAGCACCCAGTCCAGATGGCTTCACTTCGAACTTCTGTCATTATTGTTGGGAAATGATCAAAGAAGAAGTCTAGCAGGTGGTGGAGGAATATAGAACCTCTGGTCAAGTCCTATCATCCCTTAATTCCACTTTCCTCATGCTCATCCCAAAGGAGGAGAGGGTTACGCACCCCAAACAGTACATACTGATTTCCCTCTGCAATGTCATCTACAAAATTATCACTAAGGTCATAGCCACACGTCTCAAACCAATTCTACCTTCTTTCATCTCGAAAGAGAAAGTGGGTTACATGGAAGGTAGGAAAATCATGGACAACTTGATCCTTGCACATGAGGTTATCCACTCACTGAAGACGACAAAGACCCCATGTGTGCTCATCAAACTTGATCTCTCCAAATCTTTTGATAGAATCAGTTGGCAGTACATGTGCTCCCTACTAGAAGCTTTCAGTTTCGAAAACCTCTAGGTAGATTAGATCATGAGGCTTACTTCTTCAACCTTCTTCTCTATCCTATTCAATGGCATGCCCTCCTAGCACTTCTCCCCTACCAGAGGAATCTTCCAAGGAGACCCCCTCTCTCCTTTCCTCTTCATATTAATGGCGGAAGGACTGGGATGCTACCTTAAAGCCTCTATTGTGGAAGGCTCCCTTAAAGGCCTCCCTTTGCACAATATTTAGCCAACCCCCTCACACAACTAGTTTTTCGATGACATCCTCCTCTTGAACACTCAGACAACTTGCGAATCCATTAAACTCAATTCTATCCTCACAGATTTTGTTGAAGCTTCGGGAATGGTCCTAAACCTTGAAAAATTTAAGCTCTACTTTTTCAATACCCTGATGGCCATCCAAAACCATATCTCCTGCCTCCTGGGTATACCTAAGAGCTCCCTTCCATCCAATTATCTAGGCATCCCACTCATAGAAGCTCCCACGTGTAACATCTCTTCGGACAGTCTGCTACTCTCCATCTCTAATAGACTCAACAACTGGATCTTCGGACCTCTCAATATCACGGCTAGGTTTGTACTCCTCTAGTTTGTTCTTCAAGCCTTACCAACCTACCTTTTCACTGCATTAGAAACACCACAGTCGGTCATACGAGGCATTAGGAACATTTAGTGCATCTTCTTATGGCATGGGAACCACCCTAATAAGAAGTGGTTTGTATTTGGTTGGGATAAGATATGAAAACCTAAATCTTTGGGTGGACTAGGGCTTCGGGACCCAGGGAAACTGAATCAAGTTATGAGGGAAACATTGTGGGGGTGATGGCTCAAGCACCCTACAAAACTCTCGGAACAAATATGGAAACAAAAATATGCACCTGACATCCGAGAAGAGAACCTAATCAGATTCAACTATCATATCCAGTGATCCAATATATGGAACACGGCATGGCTTGACAGGCAGCTAATACAAAAGCATGCTTTCTAGGAAATCAGGGATGGGGAACATGCATTGTTCTGGCAGAATTCTTGGCAAGAATAACTGCCTTTATAAAATCTTGAAGAAATCACCCCCCTACGTCAATCACTGCAACCTGAAAACTTTAGATGGTTTAAGGATCTTTCGAGAACGCCTTATAGGAACTAGCCATGGAGCGCTTAGAAAAATGAACTGTATGAACTTAACCTCCCAAGAGAAATGGACCTACAGGCCTGATGAGATTGTGAAAAACAAGGAAAAATTTCCATCAGGGAAGACCTGGACATTCTCAGATGGGGGCACTCCACATCCGATAATTTTTCGGTCAAAGAAGCCTAGGGGAACCATCTGGATCAGGCCAAGGAGAGCATATGGGGTAAGATCTGGAACTCAAAAATCAGGCCTAAAGTGTCCATATTCCCATGTCTCACTTTCCAAAACCGCATCCTCACTTGGGACAATATAAAAAAATGAGGTTTCATAGGTCCCTTCATTTGCACCCTCTGTCAGCAACAGGAAGAAATGATGGAACACATTTTCAGCCAATGCCATTACAGTCAAACAATTTGCAATTTGGGGACTCAAATAATGCGTTGCTCCAACAGAAACAGGACCAACATTATCAATACTATAGAAAATTGGGACTCTATCTCTTATCAAAACCCAATTCTCGATCGCATCTAGTAACTCCTACCGGGCTTCACCCTTTGGGAAATATGGAAGGAAAGAAACAAAATAATATTCAGATCGAATGCTTCACCCCCCACCTCAACTTGGGAAAGAATCATAAATTTGTTCCGGGAAACAATAAAAAGCAAGCAATGGTCCCATGAGGACTTAAAGTGCAATATGGGCGAACAGAGTATCCTTCAAAATTGGAAACCTAATCTGGCTGACACAACCCAGACCCCAGTGGCCAACCAGTCAACTAGCATCCCAAGCACATGGTTCCCCCCACCAATACGATTCATCAAAATAAATTTTGATGGCACATCAAAAGGAAATCCGGGCCCGACTGGCTTTTAAACGGTCCTCGAGAACTCAGATGGAGAAATCCTCCACTTCGCAGCAGGCTATATGGGTTTCAACCCAAACAATAGTGCTGAGCTCTGAAGCCTCCTAAGAGGAATCAAGATAGCAACATACCACAAACTCAACAAGATCATTGCATAGGGGGATTCCCAGATCATCATCTAGCTCATAACCAAAATTCTTCAGGGAGAGAACCCTTTGGAAGTCTCCCCCAGTCAGAGACTTTCTAGACTCCTAGAGGATTTTGGCTCCCTTTTATAGTCCAGTCACACCATCATCCCCTCACATGTGAAAAGGGACGCAAAAAAAGTAGTTGATTTCCTAGAAAATGGAGTGGCTTCTATGACAGAGCTGATCCACTGTAATGCCTAAACTTCGCCCCGATCTGAACTCTCAGACCATTGCTTCGACTTGGATAGGAATGATTACCCAACCCTGAATGGGGTGCAACACAACACACATCGACCACGTAACACAGGCCCAAACCCAACCATAAATGTGGTAGGTTGGATCCCATATGGTAGGAAGGATTGCTCCCTCGCGTGAGAAGAACGATGACCATGGGATACAGTGGATGGGAGATGTTAGTGGAAGCAGTCATGTCATTGATCTACACTCTTATCGGGCATTACAATAGCTCAGTCCATTTCACCTTCGCCCTACACCAAGCCAACAACTCTGAGTTATAGTGCATCCACCAGACGACTTATTGCACGATAATGTTATGCATCACCTCCTCAATGTTGAGGGAGAGAGGCGGGACACACCGTGACCTTGCTTGGGATAGCTTCGTTGCATGACAGAGGAGGAGGCAGTAGTTAGAACGAGAACTCTCCATAGCCCGCACTCAATGCATTCAGGTTGCACCCAACAAGGAGAAGGTTAGGTCAAATCCAATGGCATATGTGGAGGAAGTGATCCCAGAGGAACCTTTATAGCTCCCTCCAAAATCCCTCCTCTTCATTGTGCCAAAGAATTGGCAGCCCCAAAGCCATTTTTCGGCAGAAGCCATTGCACCAGCCATAGACAGGCCTACGCGGGAGGTTCACACTTGCATTGTGGAGGAGGGAGAGGGGGTTCACACTTGCATCATGGAGAAAGAATTCCCGAACGAATTCCTCCATCTCGACTCCCAGGATGCCTCGCTTCCATGTGACATCATTCTCCATCGCTAAAGTGGAGGACAAGGAGCTCGGGAAGGATGAGAGCTTGGGGACGACAAGAGATAGGGATGATGCACAGGAGGCTGCAGGTGAGGTTGTCGGTGGTATGACGGTGGATGGTGGCCCGAGCCTAGGTGGTATGATGGTGGAGGGTGGCCCGGCCTTAGTGCCACCACCTATCATGATCATCCTGAAACCATGGAAAGAACCCCCTCCCTTCTTCCACCTGGAACAACTGGTGTTAGTGTTCGAGCTTCAGAGCCATATGGAAGATTATATCCACCGTGACATATTCATGCACCAACGCATCGACATGTTTTACGAGGCATATTCCAATGCACTAGCTGGGAAAAATGTTTGACATGTGCAAGGCCTTTTGTCTTGCAGACTCAGAATGAGCCTCACAATGATGATCCCAGTGATGCAACATTTCATTCTAACAGTTAATTCAATGGATTGGATCTCAATCTGGTTCCGATGTCTAATTTCATTCGTAGATGTTTGTTTCAAATCCGGTTCAATGTCCGGTTTTAATTCCAATCTAGTTTTATTTCCAGTCTCACTGCTGAACAATGATGTAAAGACTATAGTCCGCTACCTACCCTGGTTTCCTCTTGGCAGGGCAGATGGTGAACCACCATTTTTTTACTTGGACATCATAGGCTGCCAACTTTCCCGGTTTCCACTAACTCGGCAGAACAGTTGGCAACCTGTCGATATGTGATTTTTGTATGTGACAAGTTTTAATAGGAATTGCCCTTTTTTATTTACAAAAAAAAACAATAATAAATAAATATTCATATATATTAGTTCGAAGGTCGTGAGAATACTTTTTAAAACATGACGTTTATTAATGTATCAATGTTCCAAGAATAATGTTAAACTATTGCATGATATCGTTTTACGTTATAAAAAGATTATAATAAAAATTCGTTAGAAATCGTTGAAATAATAGATGGGTACCAACTAAATCACAATATTTCAAACTGAATGCACCTATCTATCTATTAAATAGAATATATGCATTACTGGAATCCTTTGATTGAAATAAATAATGCGTTCCCTCCAAGTTTTCCAATCGCCATTTATCTTTAACATAACAGGGAAATTACTATAGAATGAAAAGTATGACTCGCATCAGCCTTGAGAGCTCAGTGTTTCTAGAGAAACCGGTGGTGATTGTCTTTCCCGAATTTCAAATATTGATAACCCAGGTGATTGTTTTTCCCTAATTTATTCACACGACCAACCGTTAATATTTATGGAGTAATGATTTGCAATTCTGGTAAAACTCCGATAAAATCTCCAGAAATTCGTAAGGAAAATCAAGACAAGAGGAAACAGATATGGGGTGTAATATGAGCTGACCCTGAAAGAGATCCGATAAATCCAGAAGGAAACAGATCTGAGGAAAAACGCTAGGAGACTCTACACTTAGACGAACAATGTCAAACGCACTGATAACTTAAGGATAGACAAAGACGATAAAAAAAAATTGATAACCGCTCACTGAAAGAAAAAATAGGTCTATATTCTCTAAGGCAAGTTTCATGCTTCCTCTAAAAATGCGTTGGTTATTCCCTCGGTCAACCTATTCTCCAAGGAAGGAAACCCATCCTCTTTCCAATGGCTTGTTCCGATAGTCCGAGTGTCATTAAAAAGGCAGAGCTAAATGATTTATTACCCAATTCAAAGTCTAATATAAGGGAGAGTATACGGAGTTTGAATCGCCCATCAAAGAATCAATGGAATTTCTCTACTGGTAATGCTGCCAAGATCCTCCGAGATAATCATGGAGGGTTTGAGGAAGGAAGCACATAGATTACAAGTGAAGGCCAAGGAAATAAGAAAAAAGGGTAGAACCAATGTTGTGGTAGGCTGGGAGTGAAGTGTTGAGTGGAAAAGGGAAAAATATTTAGCTGTCGAAAGGAAGGAATAAATTTCTAAACATTCAACGTTGTGTGCAAGGAAAAACACTAAGGGTAACATATTACCCAAATGTATTTACTGTGCGAATGGAGTTTGTTTTCAGGAGAAATTCCAAGGATAATGGCATTGTGTTTGGATTAATCAACAGTTTCAAGTTAATGGGGGAAATTCGAAAACTAAATGCAAGGAAACCAAAATCCACACAGACCAAAAATTTAATAGATAGCGGAAGGGTATCAGGGTGGAAATGGAAAGAAATCCAATGAGGCAGTGAGTGTATAGAAGAAATCATAAGCATAAATCCTTCTTAGTAAATTGAACAAATTTTTATTTCATGGAACAAAATAATCTCAATGGAATTTACCAACTACTATGCCATAAATACATTACAATATTCATCAAATTGATACTCATACACAGGAAAATTTGAACTAATTTACCATGAAAATTTACACATGCATACCATAACCGAAGGCCAAGAACCTAAAGTCATTGTTCCGCGCTTGTGCTCGGTCCAAATCCTGCTTGTTAACTGTTGAGACCTCACTGGTACCTCGCAACCAACACTAGGGGTACTCTTATTCCCCCTGATCCTCCTAAGCCACAAAGGGGCCACACACACAAACCAAAGAAGGCTAGATCCCAGCTCACCTCACAAGGTCTAGCTACCACTCTCTATCTGATCTGGGTATCCCAACTCCCACAATAAAAATCATTCAAGAGTAAAATCCAGTATCATAACCTTACGCGTACGAGACGTGATCCATTCCCCTCCTCCGTCATTTCTTTTATACAGTTCTCTTAATGACTAGGTTCCAAAATTCATATTTAATTATTTTTATTAAATTATTATTAGGAAAATCCTCCCCCATACACTTGTCACTTGATCCCTTAGTTGCATCATAAATTCATTTAATTAATTATATTAAATTTCCAATTTCCCTCACCCACCTAAAAGGGTTCCTAAAAGCGCTCCTCAATGTCCCTTTATTCCTTCACATTCCCTTAATGACTAACGTATTTCTTAATTCTTAGTTGAGTTCAAAAATGGAAAGTTTTCTAGACTACATTCCCTCCTATGTTCCACATTCCTTTTGTAATTAAGTTTCCCCTTTTTGTCTAAGTTCGAAAGTAGCAAGTTTGCACATAAACAACAATTAATATTTTAAATAATTTAATTCTCCATTAAATTTTTAAATTAAAATTTTACCCCATTTTATTCATCCCCTTTTATTACTTGCTTAATTAATTTTTAGTTCTCATGTCCTACTTAGACCTAAGCTTTAAATTCACTAGGCTCAACAAAATTGTTTTTAAGGGAAACTTTATAATTTTTTTAAACTTTACTCATGCAACGTTTATTTTAAGGATGACGAGGTCAAAATGAGATATTGGTTTCTAGGTACCTAGGTTCATTGACTCACCAGTGTTAAAATCGTGATGTGCCCTTCAAGGCGCACTACGTTCTCCAAGGGTGTCACTCGCCTACAATCATGTTTCATTTATGTGACATTCCCTTCAAGACGCACTATGTGCTCCAAGGGTGGCACTCGCGTTTTGAATGATTTTGGTAGACGTCAAACCCTTGGAGTCAATACGTTGTTAGGTGACCTTGTGGGAGACTAAGGGATTCTAAGGAATAAATACCATTCCTTATTGTGTGCCCCTTAGAATCATCGTGAGCGACTGTCACAGTCTTCCCTCACGACATTGTGGATATCTTGAATTAGGTAATCGTTAACCTATAGTTCAAACCATGATGAGAGTGCTAGTAGGTTGTGGCAGGGTTGCTGCCACACCTCTTCCTCAATATATGTGATTGTCGTGCATGACCCCTTTGCTCAAAATGTGAGTCTAGTTAGAAAGCTATCTCCAGCCTACATCCATCAATGGAACATGTCAGCGATCCAAAATCAACATCATAATATACAAGTCATATGTCACATATGTAATATTAAAAACACACAAACCATAAAAATCTGCTCCTTGACTTGATCCAGAGTCAAAGGAGGTCCATCGATGTCATCGACATCCTCAATCGGTCCAGATTCCTGCACATAGGAAAAAACAGTCAATAGCACATGTCGATACAAATATAATAACATACATATCATAACCTCACAACATCATCAAAATCCATAAGTGAAACAATCAATCATATAATGAACCAGATCACTCGCACGCAAGTGTCCTCAAAGAATAAGTCCAATCAGGTGTGCACAAGAGAGGGATGTTACAATAGGTAAGTTCATCCTTATCCATTTCATCTTGGTAGTCTTCGAATACCTTTAGATATTACATATTTATTTCCCTCGTTGCCATATATGGGTTAATGATCCATTGATCCATGCAACAATGTTTATTTATTTTTTCATGCTTGAATTTTATAGTTTTTTTCATCACCCATTGTTTCTCTATTTCTTGATGGTCTCCCTAGAGGATCATCTCCTTCTATTTTTCTAAAGCTAAGATATGGAAGCTATTTTCATATTTCTTTGTGGTTTCCCTTGTGTTTTCATTTCCTTTAGGGCCCAACTTTCTCTTATTGGGTATCTTAACAAAGCCTTATGTGTCATTCTCTTCCTGACCTTTTTCTTTTGTTTGAGTTAAACTCTAAGAGTGGTCTCTAAATAGATTCCCATGTTTGTGGCACTTCCGACATCTAAATGAGATATGTTCATAATCTATGGCTTGAACCCATTCCTCATCCTGAAATGAAATGGTAATTGATTTCGGTAAAGCTCCAACCACATTGTGATACCATGAAGTTTCAAAAACTAAGACTCATTATTTATTATTATTATTTTCATGTATTAACACTTTATGGATCTTTATGATTGAACTCAAGTACTTATTTTCTTTTATTAATAAAAGATGAAGTACATGTTGAGTAGGATTGTTATAAGAGGGAGTCCATTGATCCCAAAGAAAAAACAACCAAGTGACAACAGAAGGGGACAAGTGGTGGGATTAGTTGAGCTAAATAAACTAAGTGAGACAAATCTCGAGTTTCTATGGAATATGAGCGAACAAGTGTAAAAAATCAAATTGATAGGTGATCAATGAGCAAGAGGCTCATGCATGTGTTAAAGACCTAGGAAAATATTATAAAGTAAGAATAAACAAAGAGGATGGGATGCCATTTTGATGTAGATGTGAGTAATATGAACATTGCATGACACAAGAGAGCACTCACATAAATATTGTAGCCTTGATTTTTGTAGTAAGTCACTTTGGTTAATTTTTCTTAGATATGGATTCACCTTAGGGGTGATAGAGTGTGCACCGATAACTGCTCTGATCTACGGTTGGGAGGAATGACCTACTTAACGTGTGTTTTCCCTTAGAAATCTACAGTTATAGGTTTTTCTTCCAAGTTCTATTTTTAATATGAAAAGTTTTATTGTTGATTAGAGTTGCAGATTGTTTCAGATATTAAATAATTAGAATAAGAAAAATATAATATTAAGAACTCTAGATTCCTATTTTAATGCATTGTCTCTTGTTCTACATGCTTCTGCATTAAATCATGTGACTACTTATATAAAATAATTGATATTTAAATGATTTCTTAGATTATAGTGATATATACATGTGCAAGAGTTAAAGTACTTATTTAATTGTTCTTGTTAATAACATATTAAGTAAATACTACTAGTAATCACAACCTATGCATTAGGAATTGAAAATATATATTACCCTAAACGCCAAATTTTATAAATATGATCTACTAGGCTCTGAAGAACACATAAATAAAAATGAAAATTTGCGACAAGTCCAGGTAAGCCATACAAGTAGTTATTGGAATAAACCACAACATCTAGTTAAAATAACTAAGGAAATCATGGTATAATGAATATACATAATCAAAATAATTAAAATAACTAAGGAAATCATCGTATAATGTTTAGATAGAGTTAAAATAGAATTTATCAGAGATTAATCCTATTAACCTATAATGAGGGTAAAACCCGTAAAAAAAGGATATCTAAGATAAATAGAGGCATTGGTAAAACACAAATATGAAATTTTTGAACTTGTAATAATGATACGCATAACAAAAAAAAGCTTTTGACCATGTGGATCATCTTATTAAACTTCCAATAAAAGTACATACAGAGGAAATCATCAATAGTAGCAATTGTAGGTAACTATCAAAAATGTTGTTATACGTTGAATTATCTCAAAGGTGGTTCCATATCCTACTCCAATAGGGAATGGAAGCCTAGATACCTCGTTAAGGTAAACACAATGGTGTTTAAAGTCATAATTACCACATGTAGAGATATATTATAAACAATAGTGATTAGTGTAATGCATGAGTCATGAGTAAAACCCTATAAACTATTAAATATACTTACCAAAGATAGTCGGGTTGAATAGTATCTCGATTGGTCCTAAGAATATAGTCATATATATCCTCCACAAACACATTTACTATTATAAGAAATTTTATGGAATTGCTCTCAGAAATAAAAAGAAAAAGATATATTAATACTATGCTTACCTAAAGTAGCTCGAAATTCCCAGGTGAAATCTCTTGTTGTAGAAATAAAATAGCATGAGCCTACGCTCCAATATGATGGGTAACCTCATCCAAAACAAGGTCCCATCATTAGACTATATAATCGATGGAAAAAATTAAATTTGAACTCTTACGAGAAGAGATAACACAAAAATGTGGAACTATAAACTACGAGTAATGCAAGTCTGGAATAAAATAACACTTAAACTAGTCATGGCTATTGTCGCTACCAAGAAATTATATAATAATAAGGATTAACACAAGAAACATGAATAACGAATGCAAACGAAAGTAATAAGATACACGTGTTTCACCACAGGCGTAGAAGGAAATCTTTATAAAGACCCTGAACAAAATAGGGCAGGTTTGAAAATTTGCAATAAAGACATAGTATCTAATATATATAACTAACAATATTATTGTAATGAAACCCATTTATTATGGAAACAATCTTCCTTAAGACGAGGAAATAACCAGAAACAAATTATCCTTGCTATACTCATAATTCCAACATTCTGTATAATGCCAAGAAAATTCTGGATAGGAAGAAAGTCAAAATAAAACTCTGTGCAGAACCAAGCATATGTATCAATCGCTCAGACATGAAGCCATAACAAAAAACTCAAGAACAAAGGGTTGAAACCCTGAAATATATTAGAACTAGACCGAAATCTAGAACAAAACCCTCAAATCGCACT
>SNQJ01S0019292.1:9437-49041 GCA_010110895.2 Picea sitchensis | reverse complement strand
TATTCTATTTTATTGAAAGGCCTTATTAATATTGACCTTATTACATCCGAATATATTGTTCTACCTATGTGCGGGTTAGGACCTTAACAGTTGTCCTGCTATGTTACAGAACAAATTATTATAACATAGAATGGAACCCCTTCTCCTCCTAGCGGCCTAATATTTGACAAAGCCCGATGGTTATTTGGGGTTAGGGTATTAAATTCTTTAACCCTCAATTGGTGATCAAGTTTGGACCTTCTAGAGTGTTCTAGAAAATTCATTATGTGGCTAGCCCCACACGTTTAAGTAATGGGGGTTGATGTGGCATCCACTAGCACCATGGTGATCAAAGCGATAGGTCAACTTGCGGGAGGCATAACTTTCGCATACAAACTCAAATTGAGGCCATTCTTGCACCATTGGAAAGCTTTCGGTATGTATACTATAGAATATTTCTCAACAGTAAGGTTTGAACCATAAAAAAAATGTCATTTGTCGCATCAAAATGTCTCTGAAAAATTTTAGACAGTTTTTTGGACCCAAATTTCCAAATTTGTCCCAGTCGCCAAAAATAGCTTTGCAAGTTAATTCCTCCAATTTTTCCACCCAGAAAGTACTAATATAGATGACAAATAATATAATGATCCAATATGGATTAATGGCACTTGAAGTAATTGAAATTTTGTTTACTCATACAAACCCACCACAAAATAATAAACACCCAACAATAAGCAATTGCAAGATTGGTTGTGGAATGTGGTTAAACAATGAACCAACAATACACTCAAGCAATCATTTAAACCAATGAATAGAGCTGGGATTACATTGTAGCTCTGTTATGTTGGGTTGTGACAACACATACCCTCGCAATTACAATTCATAGGTTCTTCAAGCATTTGGCTTTTTGTATGCCTAGAAATGCTTGAGACCTCTCATGGTTAAATGTAGAAGCTCGTGAAGAGCTTATTGAGACTTGTATTGATTTCTCCATTATTTGGCTAAGCAATATATGATACCATTGCCCCCCCTATCTGTGTGTCTTGTGTGTTGTTTTATATCTTCTTCTTCTATGTTCATTAATTCAGTTTGCAGGCTCAATCCCAACATGTTATAGTTCTCGTAGTTTACATAGAATGCAAGAATAGATTAAAACCAAAACTACATCAAGTATACATAGTCATTAACACCATGAGACAAGAAATATTATTTTTACACTAGAAATCCAAATGGGAAAACCAAGTTCTAGGGGATTTTTATTAAGTAGGAAATTTATAACAAAATGGTAAGCTATACACAAATTTATTGTATTGTTACTCACTTGGAGAATATTCGCAGATGGTCATGGTTCAACGATAATTTTCACTCATTGTGGGATAGACTCAATGTCTTCTTCTCCTTCGATCATCAAACAAATTGCTTCTTTGAACTCTCATCTTTGTTATTGCCCTTCTTCACTTTCTCCTCTTTATTCTATTCCCTCATCTTCTTTATCACAGCCTTCATTTTTAATGGATTGCCTTGGAAAGCCAACCATCAAAATAGTTCATTTAGACTTCCAAGAAAATTTTGAACATTTTTTCAACTTTGTCAAAAACAATTGAATACTTATTACAAAGAAATTGTTTTTTTTTTCTATGAAAATCTAATTCTAATCAATTATTGATCTCATAATATTAAATTTGAAAATAAATTTTTTAATTAAAAACTTCAATAATTCACAAATTATTAGTCCATAAATTCTTTGTATCATTATAAATAATTACAAAATTTTAAAAATATAATCAATTAGAAAAAATAAATTATCCCAAAAAAATGGATTTTATGATATATAAATTCTTTGTACGGTTATAAATCACTATGAAATATTTAATATATTTATCTAACCAAATTGTATGAAAAAATATTAAATATATTTCTTCTTTCTATCTTTAAAACTACATTAAGTGTAACATCTCATACTTTTTTTATTGAATTTTTTGTTATTTAAGTGAAATAATAGTACTTACATAAAATTTTAAATATTATTTATATTAAATAGAAAATTTCATTTTTTTAAATTAAATTTTTATGTTATTTAAGTAAAATAATAATACCCACATAAAATTTTAAGCGTTATTTGCCCATTGATACTTTCTCGAAGTTTTAGTGTTTCACATATTTTATCATTATAAATAAAATGTAAAACCTCTAATATATTAAATTAATATTTTGAACTCTAAATCATATTAATTCAACATTAAATCTAACTTTAAATACATTAATCCCAAAAATGTTATATTGTCAAAAATATTATATTGAACATTCAAACGACTTGCATTGCAAAGTTATGATCTCCAAAATATTATATTGGACCTTCAAACGACTTGCATTGCAAAGTTATAATCCTCGTTAGAAAAGTGCAAGAATGTATGCTAGCGAAATGAAAAAGTTTATTATTAGATAAGTTTTGAATATCTATATAAAGTATTATTTATAAATTGTAAATTAATGTAGATTTATTTTAAATTTGGATTTATATTTGTTAAAATGTAATTTTTCTTATTATCATTTAATATGAAGGAATTAATATTTTAGATGTTATAATGTAAGTACATAATATATATATGTGTAATATGTAATGGTGTGTAGTTTTTTTTTAATTGAGTGGATTTTATTTTTATTATTGTTAAATTTTTTTCAATTGAGTAAACTTTATTTTTTTTTATTGTATGGATTTTAATTTTTTTTAATTGAGTCAATTTTAAATTTTTTAATGTAACTTTATCTAATATAACACTAATGTGACAACATCTCCTCCAAAATGAAATATAAAACACCTTACAACTCTCCGTACAAACATCATTAAAATGTAAAACTTATTTTTGAATTGAATTTTAAATATAGCTTTTTGAATTTTAATGAACCTCACTCTTTTTATTTGAATTTAGGATGGAAATGTTATTAGTGAAGATCTTAAATATCGTTGTGGTTGTAATATTTCTTTAATTGAATTGTACCACTTAAAATTAAAAATTAAATTATATGTTTTTTTTAAATGTATATTTAGAAAAAAAAAAAAAACAATGAATGTGTCTCTTTAGTTAAATGATTGGAATGGGTTGGTTGGTTAATAAACTAACAATTTGAATAAAAACTAGTATTTCATTAGACTATTTTGTAAAGCAAATGCATATTTTTTATTTACAAAGTGTGTGCGGGAATGTGTTTCAAAGATTTGTTGTATAAACTTAATTATGAATCATATGTGTTATTTTTCATTTGGTGTTTTTTCATAGTCGGTATTATCAAAGTTTTTTCATTAAAATTTAATGATTTTAATTTTTTTTATGGAATTGTGATTTTTTTTTTAACATAAACGGTTATGATTGTATTAATAAAAGATCAACGGCCTTGCCTGAAAAAAGTACATAAAAAAAAAGATCCCAAGTCTAGTTTTCGATTTATCTTATCGGATTTCAAGTTCACTTTCCTATGTTTCCAGTTATCCAAAGAAACTACATTCCATGATTCCTTACATGAATAAATTCAAACAAATTGACGGCCTAATAGTTGACAAAAGCAACACATGATTATTTTTTCTTTTGGGATCGACTTCTGGTCGTCATTGGTTGTATTTCTGGTGATGTCTTTTTCCTCTTCTCAACTATTGTCCAACCTTCTTTGGCAGGTAGTGATGTTGTTGTTGATTCAATTATCCCCATATTTTCCTGATCTAGGGGACTTGTTTTCTTTGGGGATGTCAATGCTGCTTCATCTTTATCGGCCTCATCTGCCCAACTTGAAGGAGGTGGGGAGATGAAGAGAACCTTGCTTTCTATTCTCGTGTCTGGAGTGTCTGAAGCCTTAATACTTTCTATTCCTGGATCAAGAGAAGTTGAAGCTTTACTCTTCGATTGAGGGACATTCTTGGAATGTGTCTCTTGAGTAGACGTGCCTTTGGAATCATGGCTCAGAGAGTCTAGTTCTAGAGAATATTTTCGATTGTTTGAAATAATTAGTTGATGATCTTCATTGGAGCCTTCCCACCAGGTTGATTTGCATTGTTGCTTTCCCGCCTTCCTATTTCCCTTAGTGCATTGAGCTGCTATGTGCCCTGTTTCGAAACAAGCCCTGCAACGCAGTGAGATTCTTTCATAGTCTAGCTTTTGGGTCCAGGATTAGTTTTGCCAACCCAAAATAATTTCTGTTGGAAACCCTTTGCTAAAATCCATTTCCATGCAGATTCTGGCATATGAGGTGGTGTTATGTATTCTAGTTTCTTTGATTGCAAAATGAAACTTTCCTAATGCTGATCCAATATCTCAAAGAGAAGTCTCACCCCAAAAATGCAAGGGAAGATTTGGAAGTCTGACCCAAACTAGAGCAGAAGAAAGAACAACAGTCAGAGGATTGAAGCAAGGAGTCCAAACCATCATGCACAAACCAGAGTTTCCCCAAAACCAAGGGCAAGAGGCTAGGATCAGATCCCAATCTACTGCAAGATCAAACTCTGCAATGAAGAAACCCTTCGAGTAGGGGTGAATGAACAAATCTTCCTTGATGAGAGGCTTCCAGTGAGCTAAGATCCAACCATTGAGATCCACAAGCCGCAGCCAAAGTCCATTGAACTGACAAATTAAAGCATTTTCCCAGAAGTAAACTTCCTCATCTTCAACTTCCTGGCCCATGAGAAGAGAGATCGTTGGAGCTTCTTTAACCAAGCACGAGACAAATGGGAAGGAGTGAACTGAGATTTGTGATTTAACAGCCTCACTGTAGGATGTTGGGACGTTATCCGAAGGGCCAGGGGCGAGAGGAACCATGCATGGCTAATCAACAAAATCGTGTTGGGCAGAACCATTGCGTCATGATCCATTATGAGAGGAAGCTGCCATTGAAGAGAGAGCTACAACCATTGAAGAGAGGGCAGCTGCGGCCAAGAGGCCGAGCTGTAGAAAGGAAGGCGGCTAGGGTTTAACCCTAGCCGCGGAGATGCCGTGAAGCACCCGGAGCGTCCATCTAAAACCAACTTGTCTGGAATTGTGAATTTTAGGTGTTGATATTGTTGAAAATATAATCCAACATCAACTCATAAATACATTTGGTTGTGTGAGTGATAGTGTGTTGTCAACTAGTATTAGTGTATTTTTTGTGTTAGAACTCATAGGACAATAGCCATATATACGAGGGTGGGGTCTAGTCCACAATATTTTTAAAAGACATTTAGTATTGTAGTTTGTATGGCGCTTTTTTTCTCTTGTTGTAATAATAAACTATTTTTTGAGTTTGTACTCATTTAATTTTTGCGTTGTCTTTTCATTATTGAGTCACATGGTGTTGGGTTTGGCTCTGATCTCCTTATGGAAAGGAGTGGAATTATGGGGAGTCAACAAGTGAAAAAGCGTGATAAGTGTACTTATATATATTTTTAGTAATAATACATTTTTGCAAATGTTGTTGGTGTTTTGTTGACTTGTGATGAAGGACCTAATACAACATGTTTTAAAATGGTTACCACAAAAAATGTGGTTTTGTTATGCCTCCACCAAACAACTTGGAGTGGTTTCCAAGGAGGAGGTGGGTGCATGCAGGTCTAAAGAAATCAAAGTAAGACAAATCATCAAAGCACATTAAAATATGGTTGCCAGAGGAAAATATAGCCCCCCTTGTTACGAGGAAAAAACTCTCTATGGCCAAGGGTAAACCACAACAGACAGGTATGACTGCAGAAATCAACTCAATTCCATCATATGGTATATAAACTAATGTGCAAGATAAGAAAGAGGCCTACCTCGATCCAACGTTCAATGATGTTCCATCGTTGAGCACTTTGACCCAAAGCTTTATACCTGCAACAAGTTCTCAACAAACAAGCAGAGCAAGTACATAGTGATAATATAAAGGGGTTAGTACATTAGACAACATAATCCATTAATAAGCATTACAAACATGCCCATGGATAATAATCATATATTTGCACGATACCAATAGGACGGGAAAAGAGTATTTCTATTAATAATTGATCAGCAGAAGTGACAACATTACAGACTTTCGTGCCAGCACGGTTCGAAAACAAGAAACCAAGTTCCTTCCAACTGGGCCTCCACCACTTCAATCCTCCACCAAAGGCAAGCTCATAGGAGAGAGACAATGAGGTTCTCTCAACAATAGGGAAAGAGCTTGGGGGTTGAACATTGTGTTTAGACTTGAGAGACAAAGGGATGCAGACTCAATATGAAGTAATTTCTCCAGAGTAACTTTGCTCTCAAAGTTGAATGCTTTCTCCTCTTTTCCATAGCTCAGAATTGTGCTCTTATAGCCTTCAAAACGCAACTGAAGGGTCAAGTCGGAACGTTTCCAGTATATGGAAGGCCAAGGAACAAAGATCTCCTGTTGTGACATGGAAACCCGACTCAATTTTTGTATTTTCTGGCACAAATCCCAATGTATGCGGGCTGTAGTGGAGCAGCCTGCGTATACGCATGTTGTATAGTAGATAGGGCGCGTATATGTGGAAAAATATGTATTTTTAGCTCTAGATTCATCAAAAAGGGATGACAAGTCTGCATAGGGAAATGGAAAAAGGCCCTCTGTGCAAGATTGCAATGGTGAGGAAAATCTTGCTATAACAAATGTCCCCTAATGTGTGAGGTCAGAGGAGTATCTGTGATGGCCGAAATACATTATAAATAACCCAGAAGTGGATTGGTAGAGAACCAGCTGGACGAACTCAATTGCTCATTACATTATGTACTGACTTTTCATACATGGCTGCCAAGAATACAATACAGATCCATGTGGAAAATATACCAAATAAGTGTTTGTGGTGATGAATAGGCAAATACAAATGCGGTTATATGCCAAAAGTTGTCATAGTCACGAACAAGGCCCAGTGAAACCAGTCTCAAAATCAATCCGAAGATATCTGTATACCATGGAGTACAATCTGATCTCCCATGATCACTGAAGTCAAATAGGTGTTGGTCCAATGAAAGGGAAGCAACAACTCAGGAAAGCTGCGGACACATAGTGATGTCTTCAAGTCTTCTACACTATCTGCCAAGGGTGAAAATCTACATCATGTGAATAAAGGAGTTGAGGTCGAACACAATGAGACATCATTTGATTACCGGTCATTGAGGCATATCGTTAACAAACGCAAGACAACCTACCAATAATGAAAGTAGGTATCAAGGCACCGAGTACATTCCTACAAGTGTGAATAAAGGAGTCGGTGTTGAACACTTGAGAAATCTGTTGATCAGGAGACATTAATGTATTCCCATCTGTCAATGGCGAGAGAGACTGCCACTAATGACTGCAAGCCTCAAGGTACTCATAAAACTCTAGGTCCCATATCCAGAATAAATGAGCTGAAGTCGATGGAAAGAGACCCATTGAAAGGAGAGCATTAAGTCATCTATCATCAGTCATCATGAGGAATAAAGCAGGAGCTTCATAATTTGGTGGAGATCGGACGAAGAACATGTTCACGAACCAACGACCCTGTGTGTCTTTTGCGTGTGCCAAATGCAAGCGGTACATGAAAAAGACCCTCTGAATAGCAGCCAGTGATGAAAATTGTTGGCAAATGCGAGGAAACCACCAATAAGGCTAATGGCATCCAAGGCACTGCACGAATCCCAAAGTGTGAATAGATGTCTTACCGTCGAACACAAGGGAAACCACCCAGTCAACGACCAATGATGAAATGTCGATTGTTGGGTTTAAGGTGACCTACCTATGATGAAAGTAGGGCTAGTGTGCATGATAAGACCATATTATCATGTGATTCTGAGACAAGGGTATGGCCGACATGCAAAGTCAAGATTTCTGAGGAGTGGCTGAGACAGGTTGATAGACTTCCTTTGAACAAGAGCATGAGATATATGGTGTACTCCGACAACATAGACTCAATGATGTGACTATTAGATGCAGGAGGCATCAATAACGTTCTCTATAGGGACTGGAAGAGTAACCAGTCGGTAGAGAAAACACTATAACGAGATCAACTTCCTAAGGCCATGCTAAACCCAAAATTATGATGACACAAGGAATCAATAATTTTGTGCTATGTTCAAAGGCGACACTACTGCTGCCAATTATAATATAGTACTCCCTTCCTGCCCATCTTTTTTTGTTTTTTCATAACAAATGAATGCTATGATACAAAGGAGGAAACGAGTGTCGCAAGTAAGCAAAACTAGTTCCAGGAGTGGAACGTACCTATGCTCAATGCAAGAAAATGCATGTGGGAGATGGACACTAGAGGTGATGTTCACTCCAGGGTATAGGGTGTCAAATTGCGAAGGATATAAACAATGCTCTGCTTGGTTGAGGATGCAAAAACTACGTAGGCAACGGTTTATAACGCAAAGTGAGAACCGGCTAAAGGCTCAATACTGCAAGAGAGGGCAGGAGATGCAATCACAACTTAACGCCAAAAAATGTCCTTTTTTATGTCTTTTAGTATACTTGGTGTGAGAAAGGGGTAAACTTGTGCCAAATAGACGTCTTTTCAAATCCAATTTACAAGTGTGAAAAAGACAAGTTCACTCGGCAATCTTTTCTATTTTTGATAGCGAGTTGGAAAAGAGCTTAACTAAGACTCATGACCTTTCAAATCCAATTTAACGAGTGTGAAAGGGACAAATCACTCGACAATCTTTTCGATTTTTTAGACGAGTCGGAAAAGAGCTTAACGAAGACTCGTTTTTGTTGTTGTAATCAACATGAAAAGGGGGAGGCCAAGGCTCCCGTCCCGTTCTTCTGTGGAAAGTCAGTATCTTACAGATGGCTGACCAAATCTTTGGAAAACCCAAAGCTATCCAAGTCGAGGAGGGGAAAGTGATAATGGAGTATATAGTCTCTGTGATGGTTTGAATAATGTCTCTTAATGGAAAAGACATAGGTGGGGGTATGGGATGCCCCATTAGGTCGTCCCAATCGAAGGGAACCTCGTCAGGACTTTGAGGGAGAGCATTCGGAGGAAGAATAAATCTCTCTCGTTCAGAAGGGGAAGGATTTGGAATGTTGAGTGGCTAAGTGGCTGAGTGGCTGAGTGGCCTCCCTCGCTAAAGAAGGTATGTCTCTTCCAAGAGGTAACTCAGACTCCCTGCTAAAGTTTGGAGGTAACAGAATCAGTTATAGGGGCTCTCATGGGCTTAACAACCAGTTGTTCAGATCCCCCCGGAGAGGTAATCCTCCATAAAGGTTGTGTGTTGTCTGACCCCTATCTGACCCAGGGTACAAGCAGAATAACCCCTGTAAGTAACCTATGAGATACCTAAGTCAAGCAACTAATAAACCACTGTATAATTGATCCACATGCGAGCAGTCGTAAGTCCAGATCACCGTATGGGCAGGGTAGCAAAGCCTGAAACCTTGAAAGCACCGCCTCTCACAGAGGTATGGGTACTAGCAAGATCCCCAAATACGAATAAATCCACAGAAATATCTCTGACGCTAGGTGAGTATCCAGGGGTTATCCCTTCAACTAACTTCGTGCGACCTCGTGATTAACTCTGGTGTGAGCGGAGCCTCTGGATCTTACCAACTATACAATGGACTTCTCAACTCTCTGTCTTAGACACATATGTTGATTTAATTGCCTTGGAGAAGTTTACTCACAAAATCCTATTCCAAGGCATTAAATCCTAGACTAGTTTGTGCACCCTAAAAACAAAATCGTGACGAATCAATTTTAGTTTAAAGCGTAAATTTTATTGGTCGTGATTACTCAAAAGGGTATGGAAGTGAAACTCATGATGTTATGACTCTGCGAGAAACTAAATATGAATATAATGCAAAGTCTATCTTTAACTTTTTCAATGAATGATATGATAATAAAAACAGTGCAATTTTCAATTTCAACTCTGCAATTCAGAAGTAAAATGCAAACTTTCGCTAAATTCACTAAGCTAATGATAAAGGTTCAAAGACAAAAATGCCAACCAATGCAAAATGCCTATTTTTTTTGTATTTTCAATATATTAAAGAGAAAATGCATGGACTGAAAAGCAATATGATATATAAATTCTACTATGTATAAACGAAATAACTCAAGCAGAATACCAAGCAGCCAAGCAAACAACCCAGGGTTCAAGGACAAACCAAAAATGAAAAACAATGAGAAAGACTACGCCCAAAAATTCAACTCCAAACAGGTTTCCTGTTAACCCAGAGAAGCTCAACAGGCACTACAGATACCTAAGAAGGCTCAACAATCATCAAACCCCACCCACAAGTCACTAAACCAAGCAAACAAGCAAGGGAAAGTGGTATACGTGACTGTTCAGGAGAAAAGTGCGTATATACGCAACTTACAGTGAGACAACACGCATGTATATGCGACTGTCAAGGCAAAAGGAGTGTACAAGCTTTAAAACAAGGCCAGGCAAGGGCAAGAAGGCTGAAAACTCAGACCCAGAGTGAACAAAATCTGTCAAGCAGTGATACGAAAATAAACACAAAGGAAAAAGAGAAATGCAAGAAGAAAAAGTACTTCAACCCTTAGAAGGAAGATCTCTCCCCAGTGGAGTCGCCAATTCTGTTATGAGGGAAAAACTCTCTATGGCCAAGGGTAAACCACTACAAACATGTATGACTCCAGAAATCAACTCAATTCCATTGTATGTTATATAAACTAATGTGCAAGATAAGAAAGAGGCCTACCTCGATCCAACGTTCGATGGTGTTCCACCGTTGAGCACTTCGACCCAAAGCTTTATACCTACAACAAGTTCTCAACAAACAAGCAGAGCAAGTACATAGTCATAATATAAAGGGGTTAGCACATTAGATAACATAATCCATTAATAAACATTACAAACATGCCCATGGATAATAATCATATATTTGCATGATACCAATAGGATGGGAAAGGAGTATTTCTATCAATAATTGATCAACAGAAGTGACAACATTACAGACTTCCATGTCAGCATGGTTCGAAACCAAGAAACCAAGTTCCTTCCAACTGGGCCTCCACCACTTCAATCCTCCACCAAAGGCAAGCTAATAGGAGAGAGACAATGAGGTTCTCTCAACAATAGGGAAAGAGCTTGGGGGCTGAACACTGTGTTCAGACTTGAGGGACAAAGGGATGCAGACTCAATATGAAGTAATTTCTCCAGAGTAACTTTGCTCTCAAAGTTGAATGCTTTCTCCTCTTTTCCATAGCTCGGAATTGTGCTCTTATAGCCTTCAAAACACAACTGAAGGGTTGATTCAAAACGTTTCCAGTATATGGAAGGCCAAGGATCAGAGATCTCATGTCGTGACATGGAAACCCGACTCCATTTTTGTATTTTCTGGCACAAATCTCAATGTACGCGGGCTGTAGTGGAGCAGCCTGCATATACGCATGTTGTATAGTAGATAGGACGCGTATATGTGGAAAAATATGTATTTTTAGCTCTGGATTCATCAAAAAGGGATGACAAGTCTGCATAGGGAAATGGAAAAAGGCCCTCTGTGCAAGATTGCATTGGTGAGGCAAATCTTGCTATAACACCCCTCAACATGCCTTCAAGTTGCGTGTTGGAGAAAAGATGCTTGACATATGGGAAGCACAAATGTCTGCCCATGCTAGAAAGTGTTGTGTTTGTAGATTTTCATTGTAGGGTGAGTGTTGGAGACATAACTCCAAAATCCATTCACAATTGCATTCACTAGTGTGAGAGCCCTATCAACAAGCATTAGTGCGTTGTTTATGTGTCAGGTGTCATAGGACAAGTCCCAGATAGATGGGAGTGAGATGCAATCCACAATATGTTTAAAAGATATATAATCATGTAGTTTGTAAGATGTTTGATCTATAAATTTCCATGGATATTCCACTAGAACAGTTCATCACAATAGATCTTGTATTTACATAAATATTTTATTATGCAGGTTTGTTTCCTTAGATCTCATATTTGTTAGCATTAGCTTATTGTTCAAATTAATGAAAACAAATGAAATACGAAAAAGAAAGAATAAGCAAATCAATGCACCATCCACACAAATGAAAACAAGATGTATCCTGGGAAATCTGATACAAGAGAAAACCCAGTTAGGAGGCAAGGCATATGTTTTTCTCTCTTTTCTTCAGTTATGAAAAACAAGTACAAAGAAAGAGCCAATCAATATGGAATTACCTCTGACACTATGGCCTGAACGGTTGCTACAAAATCTCCTACATCATTTATTATGCTCTCAAAATACCACTCCTAGGTGCTCTGCTTAATTTTGGAACAAGTACAATGCTAAAGAATGGAACCCTTTCTCCTCCTAGCGGCCCATTATTTAACATAGTCTGATAGTTATATAGGGTTAGGTTTTTTGCATCTTCAACCCTTACTTAGTTAGGGTTTTGGACCTTCTAAAATATTCTTGAAAGTCCACACGTGTGAGTAATGGGGGTTGACGTGGCATCCACTTGATACCATGGTGGTCAACAAGGTAGGTCAACTTGTGGGAGGCATAACTTCTGCATACGAGCACCGATTGAGGTGATTTTAGCATGGTTGGAAATGTCTCAATGTGTAGAAAAACGACAAGGAGTTGTGAGGTATGATTGCAAAGTTTCGACCCCAAAAAATGTCATTTGATGCCTCAAAATGGATTTGGAAGGTTCTAAACCCAAAATATCCAAACTGGGACCTACCACTAAAATAGGCCTTGCAAGCGAATTCCTCCAATTTTTCTATCCAGAAAGTACCAAGATAGATGAAAAATTATATAATGATCTAATCTGGACCATACCTCTCCATTTTGGGAGGTTTTTGGTCCCAAAAATATTTTACTAAACGAGGTGAGGAAATTTTTCCTCTACCTTCTCCATGGAGTACCATTTTGCCTTACCTAGAAGTTTTCCTTTCAGCCCAATCTACTAAAGGTCATGTTGCCCCTGTCTAATAGTTCTAGACTTCTTTTGCAGAATTGTATCTTCTGCCAACTTTACCTAAGCTTCTAGCACTAAGTCCAATATGGTAGGTAGGACCTACTCCTAAGTTTCTTAATCCAACATGGAAGGGTGATAAAGTTTCATATTCTCCACATTCAATACTAAGTAAATGTGCATATATGGGGATAGACTAAGTCTGTAGGAATTATCACCCACCTTTAGTGTAACGTACCCAACCACCATGGATGGGTCATGCCATGCAAAAACTCTCTCAATTACATCTCTGATACCATAATGTAACATTCCCCATCCCAACCAAGGAACATTACAGTGCAGAATACACATAAAAATGAAACTTTTGCTAACTAAGTAATTATTTTACTATTAGTCGATTTCATATAGCTTACAGCTATAAATTTAAAACAGATTTAGCTACTGTCTATAACCATAAAACATATGCATCTAAAGCATGTTAATGATCAACATGAAATACAACTAAACGGCTCATTAGAACAGCATATAAGTCATTCTCATTTACACAGAGTTCATGCACAACAATAACACATGTAAATAACTCAGTACAAGATAGAAAAATTATCTTTAAACAAGAATTGTGCAACCAATTGCTTGGGATGAATGTTCCACCCAAACGTAGACTGATTGTTCCAAATATCTACATCCAGTCACCCCCGAGCTGAGGCTAGTAATCCATAAAAGAGGGTGGTCTCTCACAGTCCAATCGTAGCTCATAAAACTCATAATCCAACTAATATTCTCCTACAACTATCCTGATTTTTCTACCAGCTCTCTTCCTCCTAACCTGCTTAACCCAAGGAATGCACCATTCATTTACGAGGGACAACCCAAGGGATGTACCATTCGTTTATTAGGGATAACCCAAGGGATGTATCATACGTTTATCAGGGTTAACCCAAGGGATGTACCATCCATTTATCAGGGATAACCCAAGGAATGTGTCATTCATTTATCAGGGTCTCTCTGGCATAGGTAGCTAGGAATCTCTTAGCTAAGAACTCAAGGGAACTTATTGCTAGTAAAACTATCAACTAACTAACAACAAACACTTGTTGTTTTAGTGCAACTCACATAGGAGTTCACTCTTCAAGCCTGGCAATATGGCTCTTCAGTTCTCTAGCTCCAATTCGCTCCAGTTACGCTCCAAAATTTGTCATCCTTGACTGCACCAGCTCCAAGCTCTCTTTCTTGCTCTCTCCCTTTTCTCCCATGCACAAAACTTGACTAACTAAAACTTTATGCTCCAACCCATACGAATTTTCACTCTTGTGGCTTGTCTTTCTTGACTCACACTCTTCCCCAAGCTAATTGTACTCGACCCCCATGCGCCCAATAACTTTAGGATGTGACCACTCACACCCACCCTCTTACATGTATTCAATGATTGGCTTTGGGAACACTCAATCAGAAAGTGGAAGGTTCGTATACAATAAGCAAGTTTAGGAAAAATGGGTTGAATTAATATACATGGGTAATCCCCCCTTTGACCCCTCTTGGCCATTATCCTATACGCTTCTTCCTCTTGTGGATTAACTCAACCCCCATCTCTTTTCCATGCCCCCTTAGCAGTTGGCATCACATTTTTATTATTAAAACATTGAAGTACAATTCTCATATTACATTGCTTGGTTGTAGCCACATATTATATCCACATAAGCATCAATTAAACTAGGGATTATAACAGGGATGTTACATTCCACCTCTCCTACAATTGTGTGTCTTCCTCGGTGCACTCTATGCCGATATATATATATCACAACATTTAGAAATAAAAATTCTGCAATTTAACAACTCTGGCAGCATCTCCAACCATCAATCTCTTGTTCCTCTCAACTCGTCGACCCAAGGAATGCACCGTTCATTTATCAGGATTAACCCAAGGGATATACCATCCATTTATCAATTCTAACCCAAGGAATGAGCCATTCATTTATCAAGGTCCCCAATGTAGTTGTCTAGAACTCTGAGATGTGGTTCCAAAGCTCTAGCTTTCCAAAATGGAGTTTTGCATTCTTCCTTCTTCAAAATTGTCAAAAAAAATTGTGGGTAATATGTCCGCATGTTTTCTTCATGCTCCCATGTAGCATCTTTAGGATTGTAGCAGGTCCATTGAACCTTTACCAGCCATATGAATTTGTTCCTGAGCACTTTGACTTTTCGTTCTAGGATGTGTATTGGTTCCATCCAGAAATCCCCTTCGTGCTCCACCTAGATCACATTCCAATCAATTATGTGGTTAGGATAAGGTACATACTTCTTTAATAATGATACATGAAATACATTATGCACTCTCATGGATGCAGGAAATTCTAGCATGTATGCAACTGGCCCTATATTTTCTAATATTTCAAAAGGTCCACAATATCTCACTGTCAACTTCGGGAAACTCCCTAATCTTAGCAAAATTCTCTTTGCCTTCACTTTCAAACACACATTTTAGCCTACTTTAAAATCTCAAAACTCTATTATTGTTTGCATAACTTTTCTACCTATCCTGGGCAGCCTGTAAATTTTTCTTTATCCTTATCATCTGCTCTTCCATTTCCTTCAACAAATCTAGCCCAACAACTGCTCTATATGTTGGATTATACCAACCCACCGAAGTGTTACATTTTTTTCCATACAATGCTTCAAATGGACTCATTTTCAATGAGGCTTCATACCAATTATTGTAGGCAAATTCAACTAAATGAATATAATCTTCCCACTTTGATGGTTGATCCATCACATACATTCTAAGCATGTCCTCAATTATCATGTTAGTCCTTTATGTTTTCCCATCCGACTCTGGATGATACATTGTACTAAGATTTAGATTTGTTCTAAAGCCTTTGAACAAACCTTTCCAAAAATTTGAAGTAAACTTTGGATCTCTATCTGAAACTATTGTCTTAGGCACTCCATGTAACCTAGAAACTTCCTTCATATAAATTTATGTGATATTTGATGCCTTGTGTCTAGTCTTTACTGGAATTAAATGTGTTGCTTTAGTTAATTTATCCACCACCAACATGATGGAATCATGTTGCTTCATTGTCCTGGGAAACTTAGTAATAAAATCAACTGTAACTACTTCCCACTTCCATTCTAGAATGGGAAATGGTTGTAGCAAACTTGTTGGGTGTCTATGTTTTGTATTCACTTTTTGGCATTATAGACATCTAGCTATGTAATTAGCCACTTCTTTCTTCATTCCCAACCAAAAGTACCGACTTCTTACTACTACAATTGTCTTCTGATCTCTTTGGTGCCCGACATATGGCACATTGTGCATTTCCTTCATAACTGCATTTTTCAACTCATCGAAATTCGACACATATACTTTCCTCTTGTACACAAGAATTCCATCTTCTTTCAGCTCATAGAAATTGAATTTCTGCTGAAAATTACCTTGTTGTAAGGTTTCTTTTATTTTCACATATTGTTGATATGAATTAGCCGCTGCAATAATTTGATCTTTCAAATCTGTTTTGTACATGCTGATGACTGCCACATGCACTTCATGAGCTCTCCTGCTGAGCGCATTAGCTACTTGATTTTCTTTGTCTTTTATATGCTTAATTTCGAAGTCATATTCACTCATAAATTCCAACCATCTAGTTTGTCTGGCATTTAGTGTTGGTTGTCCAAACAAATTTTTTAGACCACAGTGGTCTGTTCTTAGCTCAAATTTCTTACTCATAAGGTAATGCCTCCACATTTTTAATGCATGCACAATAGCTGCTAACTCCAATTCATGTGTAGCATAATTCCTCTCATGCTCTTTTAATTTTCTAGACTCATATCATACCACATGGTCCCTTTGACTGAGAACTCGATCGAGTCCTTCCCTGCATGTATCGGTGCACACAAAAAAATCTTCATTTGGATCTGCAATCTTCAGTATTGGTGCACTTGTCAATATTTCCTTCAATTGTTGAAAACTCTCTTCACACTTGGAAGTCCATTCAAATTTCACTCTCTTGTTTTGCAAAGAAGTGATTGGACTTGCAATTATTGAGAACCCTTTTATGAATCTTTAGTAATAACCATAAAGACCCATGAATGATCTCACCTCTATCACATTCTTTGGTGTTGTCCATCCTCTAATGGCCTCTATCTTCTCGGGACCAACTTCTATCCCTGCTGCTGAAATTATATGCCCCAAGTAGTGAATCTTCTTTTGGTAAAAGATGCACTTACTTATCTTAGCATACAATTTATGCTCTCTTAAAACTTGCAACGCCATTCTTAAATGTTTCTCGTGTTCTTCTTCTAATTTAGAATAGACGAGGATATCATCTAAGAACACAATCACAAACTTGTCCAGGTACTCCTTGAACACTCCATTCATTAGGCACATAAAAATTGTCGGGGCATTTGATAGCCCAAATGGCACTATTGTGAATTCATAATGCCCATATCACGTTCTAAATGTTGACTTGTTGATGCCTTCTTCCTTTATCCTTTCTTGATGATAGTCTGATCTCAAGTCAATCTTCAAAAAGATTCTTGCACCTTTCAGTTGATCAAACAAATCATCAATTCTTGGAAAATGATACTTTTTATTTATGGTAACCTTATTAAGTTGCCTGAAATCAATACACAGCCTTAAGGTTATATTCTTCTTCTTCACAAAAAGAACCAGGGCTCCCCAAGGTGACACACTTGGGCGTATATACCCCTTCTTTAAAAGTTCTTCAAGCTGCATATGCAACTCTTTTAGTTCTAGTGTACCCATTTTGTAAGGTGTCATAGACACCGGGGAAACTCCTGGCACCAAATCAATAGAGAAACCAATGTCTCTTTTTGGTGGTAGTCCCATAATTTCTCTAAAAACACCTTCAAAATCCCTCAAAACCGGAGATCTTCAATGCTTTCCACTTTGTCTTTGGTTGCCTCCTCCATATGGTTTGCAAACATATGACATCATTTCTTGAAGCTTTTCTTCAACTACATAGATGAAATCTCTCTAATAGCTACAATTCTTGGAATGCCTTGAATCTTGCCTTGCTCTCCTTATGATTTCCTCCAAGGTTTGAGGGTTGTCATATTGAATCTTATCATTGTAGAAAGAGGGTAACCCACTTAAAAACCTTTGGATTTTGACTTTCCCATCCTTTATGAATTCAACATACTTCAACAATTCAAAGAACTGCTTCTCATATTCCTCCATTTTCATGGTTCCCAACTTGAGTTCAAAGAAGTCTTTCATCTTTCTTTCATAGTAATGCTCGGACAAATATTTCTCTTGGAAATGTCCCTTGAACTGCATCCACGCGATTCTTTTCTCATCAAGGTTCTTGGTTTGCTTGATCTAATCCCACCACATGGTTGCCTTTCCTTGCAAGTGGTAGGTGGAAATTCTAGCTTCTACCCAGGATGGGTAATCTTGCAGCTAGAAATATTTCTTCATTTCCAACAGCCAGGCCTCTGCCTCTTCTCCTTTCCCATGCTCACCATTTAAATTTGGTGGCTTAATCTTCTCGAGTTCACCCTGCAAGATGTCTGCCTCATGTATTCTCCTTTGCCTCCAAACAGGAGACACACTTGGGCTTCTCCCTGGACCTGAACTTGCATGAGTGTTTTTGGTGGAATGCCTTGGATAATGATGGTGTATAATCATGCTTATTGACTGCCTATCATTCCCATGATCATCTCTTTTGCTATAGGATCTTGATATTGATACTTGTCTAGCACTATCTTCTTGCTTGGTGCGTTAGATTCCTCCTTAACTTGATTTTGTAATATATTTAGGTTTTGAAGTATCTTTGCTTGAGCCTTCACGATCCTCTCAATATTGGCCCTATAGCTTTGCACTTTTTTTTGCAGGCTCCTCATAGTTACAGTCCCTTGCATGTCTCTTCTCCCATTAAACTTGATCTCAGCATTACCCATGTTGGTATGCAGACCTCCAATTTCTTCTTCATGGTTGTAAAACCCTTGAGCATCCTCCATGTCTCTATTTCTCATGTAGGAACTAACATCTACTTGTATGTATTTCTAAATCTGCAAGAATGTGCATGCAATAATTGATGTTAGAATTAAGCATATTCCAAAATACTTATCAATTAGATTACAAGTCATTCTTCATTTTAAATTATGAAGAATATCAATGCACTCATCTCAAGTAGGATTCCTTAAATGCATTCATTTTCGAAACAACTCTCCAACGGCTATCCTCATGCCTCAATCTGAGTTTTGAGCGAATAGTTAAAACAATTACAAGTTGCAATTTCCACTCTTTTGTTGCTACATAATTCACTTTTATCACTTTTGAAGAAAATATGATGCCCAAATCAAAATTCTAAGTCAATATATCTCTTCTGCTCCTCAAGACCTTTCCAACGACTATTGGTTTGCTCAAATCCAAGCTTCGAGCTGAAAGTTATGGTGGAAAAACAGTGAAAGAATATTCATTAGCACATGCAACATAGTAGCAATGCTCAACAACCATCTGATCATTTCTTGATTAGATCTTTGTCATTGATCTGTCTTAATGGATTCACTGTGGGTCTAGTCATATCTCTTCTTCATACCTTCATGAACCCGCCACCAACACTTAGCTTATTTTTCCTTCGCGAACTCATAAACTTGTAACTTCCTTTAATAAG
This sequence comes from Picea sitchensis, assembly GCA_010110895.2. Classification (NCBI taxonomy): domain Eukaryota; kingdom Viridiplantae; phylum Streptophyta; class Pinopsida; order Pinales; family Pinaceae; genus Picea; species Picea sitchensis. The sequence goes on along the minus strand of SNQJ01S0019292.1, from coordinate 29,562 downwards.
TCCATCTGAGAAGTCCCAACACTTAGCCATTTTTCCATCTGCGCAAACTCATAAACTTGTAACCTTCCTTTCATAATTCCGTCTAATAAGTCCCAACACTTAGCCATTTTTCCATCTACTTTGAATCGCGGGCTCATAAGCTTGTAACCTTCCTTTCATAAGTCCATCCGAGAAGTCCCAACACTTAGCCATTTTTCCATCTGCACGGACTTAACACTTAGACAAATTCCAAGATCTCACCACAGTTTCCTGGGACTGACAGTTGGCTTGCCACATGGCTCCACATCACTTGCCAATTTTCATCCCATCCAACATGTACTTGTCAGCATGGTAGTACACATCTTTCTTCTACCACGTCAGTTGACACATGGCTTCCATGTCATATCGACGTCATCGTACGGAAAAATACCCAATTTTTTCCGATTTCTTATTTTAGAAATTTCCGAAGAGGTTCAATTCTTCACATTACCCATGAAATTCTCTCAATTTTACTGCATTAATTTAATAAAACAAGTTGCAGACATACTCCAGAAATTAATTCTCTATGAGTTTCCGCTTCAATGTTCTACTAACTCGGCCCCATGCTCAATGTTCAAAACTGGTCTCTAATACCACTTTGTAACAGTCACGCCACGCAAAAACTCTCTCAAGTACATTTCTGATACCATAATGTAATGTTCCCTAGCCCAACCGAGGAACATTACGGTGTGGAATACACATAAAAAGGAAACTTCTGCTAACTAAGTAATTTTTTTTACTATTAGTCGATTTCCTATAGCTTACAGCTACAAAATTAAAACAGATTTAACTATTGCCTATAACCATAAAACATATGCATCTAAAGCATGTTAATAATCAACATGAAATACAACTAAACCACTCATTACAACATCATATAAGTCATTCTCATTTACATAGAGTTCATGCATAACAAAAACACATGTAAATAACTCAGTACAAGATAGAACATTTATCTTTAAACAAGAATTGTGCAACCAGCTACTTGGGATGGATGTTCCACCCAACCATAGACTAACTATTCCAAATCTAAACATCTAGTCATCCTTGAGCTGAGGCTAGTAATCCACAAAGAGGGTGGTCTCTCACAATCCACTAACAACTCATAAAACTCATAAACCAACTAATATTCTCCTACAACTATCCTATTTTTTCTACCAGCTCTCTTCATCCTAACCTGCCCAACCCAAGAAATGCACCATTCATTTATCAAGGACAACCCAAGGGATGTACCATATGTTTATCAGGGATAACCCAAGGGATGTACCATATGTTTATCAGGGATAACCCAAGGGATGTACCATCAGTTTATTAGGGTTAACCCAAGGGATGTACCATCTGTTTATCAGGGATAACCCAAGGAATGTGTCATTCGTTTATTAGGCTCCCTCTAGCACATGTAGTTAGGAATCTCTCAGCTAGGAACTCAAGGGAACTTGTTGCTAGCAAAACTATCAGTGAACTAACAATAAACATTTTTTGTTTTAGTGCAACTCACATAGGAGTTCACTCTGCAGGCCTGACAACCCGACTCTTCAGTTCTCCAGCTCCAATTCGCTCCAGTTACGCTCGAGAATTCGCCCTCGCTGGTTGCACCAGCTCCAAGCTCTCTTTCTTTCTCTCTCCCTTTTTTCCCATGCAAAAAACTTGACTGACTAAAACTTTTTTCTCCAACCCATAAAAATGTTCTCTCTTGTGGCTTGCCTTTCTTGACTCACACTCTTCCCCAAGTTGATTGTAGATAACGCCCCATGTGCCCAATAACTCTAGGATGTGATTGTTGACAAAACTATATGAATTGATCTTACTCAAGCATTTTCATACTTGGCTAAATCAAAGTAGACAGGAATATCACCCCATGTTTATAGCCAACAAAAATAACATCCTAACTCACAAATATGAATTACAAGTGCTTAGGCTAGTCTTTTATCAACAAAAAAGCTTGCTGGAAATTTACTTTTTATGTAATTTTCTTAATATAACAGTTGTTGAAATAAATGTAAGAACAGAAGTAAATACACCAAGATGATAATCAAGACGGATAAGACATAAAGCAATCCTTTATTTCATTCCAAATCACCAAAGAGTCATTTTCTTTACAAAATCTCATACAAAAATCTTGGACCAAAGTCAAACTTAGACATCCCCGATGGAACATACAAAAGGACCTCTGACAGAAAACCAAAACTGAATCCTAAAAGCTGAATCAGCTTGCCACAGATTGTTTCCCACTCGACTCTGCACAATACCCTTTATCAGTCATGAAAATTAATTCACAAACAAATAAGTCTACACAGACTATCAAAGATAGATCAACACCTCTGAAAAACAAGTGTCTAAATGATTTGATTCAACCTTGAATATTGTTGTCTGCAATAAGACCCTGCTATCACAAAAGAGAATTAGGTTGTGATGAATATATGAATGAATGAAAACTAAACTATCTCAATGTAAACTCAAAGAGAAAACCTTAGCATGCTTCTGCTTCTATCCTCCTCTTGTTCCTCCCTTTCCTTTTGCTTTTAACAAATTAAAATAGGTTGAAGAAGTTGAACCAATTCATTAGTTAAGTTAATTAAAAGACTCAACTAACTTTAGTTAGGGGGGGGAAGTAATAATTATAATAAGGGTCATAAATAAATAATAACTAGTAGGTGGGACCCTTTGTGACTCCCTTTAGTTCATAACAACCATAACAATCATAACATAACCATTAGTTAAGCAAAACATACTTCTTTGTGCCTCCCATCAACATATTCACTTTTGGCAATTTAAACGCATGAAATTTAAAATCATTTCAAAAATAATACTCATATGTCCAAAATAAACATGTTGTCCAAAGATCCATGAAATCAACTGTCATAAAACACTAGATAACATAAAACTCAAAAGCCATATTTCCCAGTCTGTGATGCAACCCTTCCTTGGTTTTTGTTGTCACCTCTTGATTTTCCTGAATTTGCCTTTGGCTATGCAAAGCCTTTAGGCTTAATCTCACTGATCATGTGGGAACAATCGTCCCTCAAATGCATCCGGGAAGACACAGATTTTTTAGGGTCATTGGAGGGTGAGGAAGGGGCAGCACTGGCTTTTCCTTTATCAAGTGCATGGTGGGCTTCATTCTTCAATCTCTTGCTAGCATGGGAGGATTGCACTGGCAAGTGATTGGGGGCAGCTTGGACAATGGGGTTAACCGGTGGAGGAGGAGGCAAAGACAAGTTGGGCCAGCCACGATGTTGGGAGATTTCTGGGTGGACAATCTCCTGCCATCCATCATTTTCAGGGACCTCAGGTTGTAATGAGACATGAGGAGGTACAAGGATCCCAGGTTCTTGCGGGGCTTGGAAAGGAGGCCTTTCAGGCCTAGGTCAGACTATTCCTTGCCCAATCCAATTAAAGAATCTGGCATGAAACATTTGGCCAAGCTCTTATGAATCATCATCAAAATGTATAGAGAACCTAGGCCTTCTTGGGCCTCGGTTCCAGTTACCTCTACCTCTATTTCCTCGGCCATGGCTGCCTCGACTGAAAAAACTCATCCCGCATGCGTGATCGATTAGCAAATAGTCTTTTAAATAACCATACATGACAACTCTTAAAAATATGAAATAGATTTGGCTCAGAATGTATCAGACTCATGCAATCGAATCCATACAAATTGTTTTATTGTTAATCAACGAGCAGGGGGGTGAAACAGGGTTCTAGGATATGTGAGGAGTTTGTATTGAGCGAAAAATGATATAATGAAAGGGGAGAAGCATGGTCACTGCTCAATGACAACAACAATCAACTATAAAAGAAAACCAATAAAACCTCACTGCAATCCACCCAAGACACTGCCACTTTCATCCATTTTAACACATAAATTCTCTTGACTGTAATCAATCTCAGAACAGGGAGTGAAAAAGGAATATGGGAGGTGACGGGGTTTGTAATTAGTGGAAAGTGAAACAATGGAAGGGAAGAAGGACGGTTACTGTTCATGGAATTAATTAAGTGATCCATAAAACATTCTGTGAAAGGAGATGCATCAACCATCCATCACTTGACTAAATAATAATTTATGTGTATCTAACAAGTTCATTGTTCATAATCAAATGTCCACACGGTGCCATCACAAAACAATGGGTATCATATACAATTTGCAAGAGGTTTTGTTCACTTCATTCACACACTCTGCATTTATTAACAATTTATGAACAGTATCCATTTTCAATCTGTAACTATCAAAATCAACCACTGCCCATGCATTTCTTCAATCCACAACTATACTCAAAAGTCATGTTCTCAAAATAATAATGAAGTCATTATTACTGCAATAGAGCCCATCAAAATGCAATGATATTCGTTAACATATATAGGCAGTAACAAAAATAATCAAGACCAAATTGCCACGCCTGTAATGACAACCAATCATATAACCAACAACCACCATTTAGACACAAGCTATGTACAGGGTGATTTGCCCAGGCAATGTAGTTCTGCCATTGTAAAAGAAAAACAATTCAATGTGACTTAAAAGCTGGGCTACCCATCCAACATGGTTGTCATCAACAAATAAACAAATAAACATGCTTAAACTCTGTGGGTATCCCTGAGTATGAAAAACAAGCTATCCATACCACACACAGTGCGCAACTAACAAAACTCCACGGTGCAACATTTCCACTTAACACAATCAAACACCAAGTCACGATAATAACTCAACATATCGTGTTGAGCTATCGATTTAATCACACTGTGATCGACCATGATGTGCACACTCAGGCTCATTCAACCAACAACACAAGGATGCAGTGGATATACTTTCTACAGTCATCCATTTCAGTAGTCGTTCGACCCCAAAGAAAACCATAGTTACCATCACCATTATCTATTTTGCAACCACACAATGCAACATGAGCAACGTTAAGCATTTTCACTGATGATAGCTAAACCTTCAAATAATCATTAGTGCAAATACTAGTGACTGTATATCAACCAAACAATTATCCACAGTTGTAGAAAATCAATCAACCGAACAAGTTGTTGTAGCTATGCATACCCACGCATCCATTTGAATTAGGGAAACGTCCCTCTCCATTAAATAACACTGAGTTATCAAACATAAGGACAACGACTGTGTAACTTGAGTCGTGCAGATAACAAACAGGGTTTACCAATGTTATACAGAGGCAGTAACTAAATTCCAAACCAACACAACTGCCATATCACCAACTGGACGAGTCTGTACTCAAAATAGTCGACAATATACAACCATCCAACAATCAAGTGGTAAAACCAACAGGCCAGGTTGGCATTCCATGTCAACCCTCGGACCTGTGAAGTTAAAGGTTCACACTGTGACTAACACAGGGAAGCTAGAGCCAACTTCCTTCAATGGTGAAAAACCCCGATGCCAACAATGCATACACAAAGGGAACCATGAATTATACGTGGATAGATAACAAGTCCCGAGATAGGAGGGCTACCACAAAGGAGCGAGGCTCCAATCCGACCGATAGTGATGCTTAACGCGCGCAGGGTGTAACCCTTGTGGCTCTTAAAACAACCACGGCACTGAAGTGGTGACAAGGCCAAGTAAGAACAAGAGAGCCCATTTCGTGGCCTTTAGTGATGAAATCAACCATTTCCCAAATGAACAAAACACAGTGATGAAGAGTTCCTTCAGCCATTAAACCCATAAAAACCAGAGACTGGACAAGTGATGCACACATGTGGGGACAACTATCCACCCAAGACTTAAACAAAAACCCTCTAATTGGACCAGTAGTAGTAATAGAGAGTTATCACCAGGAAGATCGATAACCTCTATGAACTCAAAAATATTACAGGAAGAACCATCCATTTTCATTCAAACACCAAAATTTCACACAGTTGCAACGCTTTAGGAAAAACACAAACCCATGCACCTGAGCCAGTAATCATTTCATAACTAGAGCGAATTCAAGAATGGCCAAAAAAATGGACATACCTATTAATTGAATTCCTTAAAACGAGAGTTGGTCGATCGGTTCCTCCCTGCTAAAATTTCGGAACATAACACAACAACAAGATCGAACAATAGCCTGACTAGGGTGGCGGCCAATGAGAAGAGTAAAGGTGACGTGCAGTAAATGCACGTCGCCTCCACCCACATCTCATTAACTCAATAGTACATGCCAACAAATTCTCCATTAACACGGTTAATCAAACATGTATCAAAACCATCACCACATTAAAATCCAGCAGCGCGATCACCATATCTCATTTCACATCATATAACTAAAACAAAATCGCATAACCATCAACGTTCACCACCTTATCAAATGAGCCACTAACGTTTAATCTATCCAAATATACCATATGTGGATCGGCCACATATTTAATTAACCATTATATGACCATTAGCACTATCACCTTGCCAAGTGCGCCACCAACATTTCACACCATATGTATATTAAACATGTAATCCAATCACAATTTCATAACCATCTACTTGCTATCTAGGGCTTAACAATAATCATCAAGTATTTTCATGCATGTAGTATAGTTAGGATAGGTTTTAAATCTTCCCCTTGCAATTGTTTCTCATTTCCTTTAAGTTATTCACATATGATATTGTAGACTTCGGGCCCTTCCCTTGCACTTGTTCTAGTGTTTTGCCTTTGTCAAAACTGCCCTTCATGTAATTTTAGTAACATGTTTGTTATGCAGGTGTGATAAGAACAAACAACAATTACATTAATGAATAGCATAGGCCGTAGTAACATAAGGAATCAACCCTTCATAAGCTCAATTCATAACCAATAACAACAAGATCTTCATCAACCATGTGAGTCATGTCGCACATCATCTCAATATAAAAAATGAACATATTTGTTCTCCAATAGTTCAAGGGGGTCCCACCTACTAGTATTATTTAATTTTTATAATAATAGGCTTTAGCAACACTTTGCGGGTGAAACTTCGTTGATGTTTTCAATCGTCAACAGTGACCACTCACACCTGCCCTCTTACATGTATTCAATGATTGGCTTTGTGAACTGTAACACACCCACGATGGGCAAAGGAAAGTAACAGGTAGAAAAAAAATTCGTCCTCCTTACAAGAGCAAATCCTCTTTCTCTCTACGGGTTCTAATTTGGAAAGTCCAAGAATCAACCCGAGCCTCCGGTCAAGATTCTCCGAGTCTAAATCACACAAAGTTTTGAGACCATGATAGTCTCACCTCTAAATCAGACACAGGCCTTTTCGGCCTCTGTTGCACGTCTTATGATACACGTGACCTTCTCCTTCGCCCTTCAACGAAGTCCCAGAGTTGGTGTTATCCCCCTTTATCTTGGCCTCTCCTCAGATATGACCTTGGCAATAACCACGCGATTGTGGGCGCAACCACAAGCGGTTTGGGGTCAAACTACTTTTGGGCCCACAATCCTCCCCAAGTCTCCACGTGTCCTCCTGACGAAACCACGATTTGAATTGCGGCTCGCCCTCGACATTTTAAACTTCACGCAACTCATGTCCCCGCAATGCTACGGGATCGTCGATCTCACGATCTTGACGATACTATCTTAATCGATGGTTCAGATATGCGCCTCTCAAATTTACGGACCAGATCTTTCCCTCCTAGATCAACGACTGTGATCTCTTCACAATTACAAACTTCGGGGTTTTGAAATCTCAAACCCTGCTTCTTTCGTACTTCAAACTTCTAGATCTGATGATCTGCAGACACCTGTCCTGCTCGATCAACGGTCTTGCTTCCACTTCGGGTGGTTGACCATTTAACCTAAATCAACAGTCCTCCAACCCTCTTCTTGACCGATGGTCGAGATCTCCTTCGGGTTTCAGACTTCTGAGATCTCAAATGTCAGACCTTTTTCCCAATGACTTTTATTCGAAGGCTACAATCCTTTGACACGTGTCCTCCTAATCTGACGATCGAGGTTTACTTCGGGTCTTCACCTGGAGCTCACAGTTTTGTGCCACGTGTCCTTTAAATCTAATGGCTATGAACCACTTCGGGACTTTACCCGGAGTTCACGGATTCACGCCACGTCTCCCTTAGATCTGTCGGTCCAGGTTCACTTCGGGTCTTCGGGGTTCGGAAATATAAGTTCTCAAACTGAAACCCCACTGCAATCTTCCCGAAGCTCTTGATCTATTGACAAGTGTCCCTGTGCCAATCAACGACTCACGGCTCTTCGGGCTTCAGGTGTTTCAACACTTCAACCTTCGCCTTCCTTTGGATCTTCTGACCTATTGACGTGTGTCCTCTTAGATCCAACAGTGCAGATTTTCTCTGGCCCTTCGGCTTTTCATGCTTCGGGAATCTCAAGTTTCAAACTTGCCTCCTCCCAGACTTATGGTATCTAACAGTTCAAATCCACTATGGTGATCCGACGTTTGAAGTTTACCCTGAACAATCTGACGGCTCAAATTTGTTCCTGCGATCAGATGACTGAGATTCTGCTTTGGGTTTCCAACTCTTCGGTTGGGTGAGATTTACTTCAGACTTCCGGCTCTCCAGGCTTCGGAAATCTCAAGTCTCAAACTTGCCTTCTCTCGAATAGACTCCTCTGGAGTCCACAATATATCGCCATTGTTCCTCTGGATCGGGCGGTCCAAATTCACTTCGGGTCTTCGGGCGGTCGAATATATTTCTTCAGAGTCCACGATCCATCGCCACGTGTCCCTCTTACGATGGACGGTCCCAAACTACTTCGGCGCTTCGAAAATTTTGTAAGTCCTCTTCTCCTACATGTGCAAGGTACTAAGGTTCGTGTAGCTTGTTTAGATGAGACAACTGTCGAACCTAGGCGATATGATCCAACGACCATTATTGCTCCTCCTCCTAGGCTTCTAACTTACTTCGACTTAGAAGATTTTCTAAGTGCTCAAAGGATTCATCCTTTACTCCTCCTACGAGCCCGTCTCCTAGATTTCATCTATGCTCATGTAAGCACTATCTCTTCTGAGCTTGACTTCTTTGAAGGTTTTCGTCGTCCCACGCACTCTTGTCTTTCAGGGATCGCTTCAAACTCAGATCGAAGGTCAATGACGATTGACGGTTCACAGGAATTGCGGGGTCCCAACATGCGGGTTCTTTACCAGGGAGTTTGACCCTCGTAATCTGGAAAGTGCTCGCTTGATTATAGTCTAACTAGGATCGTTGATCCTCCAGCCCATCAAGATCAATGGCCAGGGTGAATTGTGGGCCACAAACTAGCACATCCGCTATTTTCACCTTCGCGCTCCGAAGTCATTCCCTACCCTCGATCTTTGTTCATAGATCGACGATGCATATCAATTGCGGGGTTTAACTTGACCTTCGTGAAACTTGACATATCAGAGCCTCGAGCTCCAAAGTTTCTAGACCCAGGTCACGTGGATCTTCATAAAACTCTGGGGCTATGATCCCCGCTCTTAGTCGAGTTTTTGGCTAAGGAAATAAGCGCAAGTTCAGAGTCTCCTAGACTACTGGTCTGAAGGGAACACCTTCCTGACTCGCAGGGCTTTGAGCTCTGAATCAAGGCAAGGTAACTTGTGAGGTTACCAAATCGGTAAATATGCCCAGAGGCTTGCTCCGACTCCAGAATGGCAATGTAAATTCCCGGGGAAAGCGCCTTTGAGTGATTAAATTGGGGCTCATGGAAATCCAAGCAGAAATTATAGGTTTTCAAGGAAACGAACGCATATTCATAACTTAATCATTTAATCCAGAGAAATAAACCTTTATAGACATGTAAATACTCGCATTCATCCATTATTTACAATTCAAAAACATAAGGCAAGAAAACACTTATCAGAGCAATATAGTATGATGCGACTATTGAAAGGGGTGCTCTTTTCCACCCAACCATAGGCTCAGTCACTCCCAATGGATTTATCACTGGCCACCCCCGAGCTTAAGCCACGATGCTTTGAGATTCAATCTCTTACTTTCAACTCAACGAAAGTTAGGGACGAAGGTTACTCTCCTTCTCCCAATACAGAAAATAGATCAGGACGAAGGTTACTCTCCTTCTCCTGGTTCAATCTCTAATTTCTATGATCAGAACTCACTGTTCCTCCTTCGGTCATTCCTCAGACCCGAGAGTTTCCTCTCTCGTCTCTGCATTTTCTCTGTAGGTCTCCCTTTGTCCACCTCGTTTCCTTTCTTGCCTCCCTCGGCAAGATTGCGTGTGGCTTGAATCCCCCAGTCTGTGGTCAAGTCTGGAAGCCTTATCGATGGGTGGTCTGCCCCATCCCTCGTTAACTCTTGAGGAGGCCTTCCCACCTACCATCCTGACGGGAATTCATTGGTCAGAGGGTTGTTTTGATCTGAGAAAATTAATTCTAGCATGGTACTGGTTCGGTGGAGGTTAATGCAACCATTCTTGGTCCCCTCCACCACCTTTCACGGCATTTCGTGGTCTCTCTCTTAGCACATCCCCTCTTTCAGCAGTCATGCAACCGTAACCATTTTATATTAAAATAATCATAATTTACATTCATCGACCTTCTACACAAGGTCCATCAAATCAAACATTCACACTTTTAAGTTTTCCATAGTTCCTCGGCACATATAGTTATATTTACAGACTGGGGGAAACATGGTGTTACAATTACCTCCCCCTTAAAGGAATCATTGTCCTCGATGTTCTATCTATCAACATGATATGTATGTATAGAAGTAAACAAAATCGGATATGCATGTCTCATAGCATCTTCCATTTCCCACGTAGCCTCATCTGGGCCAAAGTGTTTCCATTGCACCTTGACCTGTGCAATGGTTCGGTTCCTGAGTGAGGTTTCCTTCCTGTCTAATATGCATTGGGGTTCTGGCAGGAATTCTCCCTCTGGCTCCACTTGGATCATAGACCAGTCAATTATATGATTAGCATCATTTACATATTTCTTCAATAATGAAACATGAAAAACATTATGTGCCTTTACAGTGGGAGGAAGTGCTAGCCTATAGGCTACAAGTCCCACTCTATCTAAGACTTCAAAGGGTCCACAATACCGAGGTGCCAACTTGGCACAGGCTCCATTCTCAGGGAACTCTTCCTGGGTCTAACTCTGAGATATACATGGTCTCTGGTCTTGAACTCTCTGGGAGTTCTCTTTCTGTTGGCATAACTTTTCTGTCTATCCTGAGCATTCTTCAGATTTTGTCTTATCTGAACCAATTGTTGTTCCATTTCTTTCAGCATGTCAGGTCTGATTGTAATTCTGTCAATTGGATTGCTCCAGCTTGGAATCTTGCACTGTCTAACATAAAGGACTTCAAAAGGGCTCATCTTTAAGGATTCTTGATAACCATTGTTGTAGGCAAACTCTACCAATGGTAGATAGTCTTCCCACTTCTTAGGTTGATGCATTACATGCATCCTTAGCATGTCTTCTACTACTTGGTTCACTCTTTTTGTCTGTCCATTAGTTTGGGAGTGATAAGTTGTGTTGAATAACAATTTTGTCTCCAAACTGACCATTAGGGATTTCCAAAAGTTCTAAGTAAACTTGGTGTCTCTGTCAGATATAATTTCCTTGCACATGCCATGTAGTCTGAATATCTCCTTCATGAAGATGTTGGAAATATCTATTGCCTTGCAGGTTGACTTGACAGGGACGAAATGGGCAGACTTACTCAATTTTTCCACCACAACCATGATGGCATCATTTTTTTTGGTTGACTTTGGTAGTTCGGTGATGAAATACATGGAGATGGTTTCCCATTTCCATTATGGGATTGGTAGGGGTTGTAACAATCCTGCTGGATGTTGGTGTTCTGCCTTAACTTGTTGGCACTCTAGGCACTTAGCTAGATATTTAGATATGTCTTTCTTCAACCCAGGCTAATAGAATTGTTTCCTAGTGGCCATGATCATCTTATGATATCCTGGGTGACCAGTATATGGTCTCCTATGTACTTCATCCATTATGAACCTCTTCAAGTTGTCACAGTTTGGAATATACAATCTGTTTCTATAAGTCAGTAGCCCTTCCTCGAGCATTTGGTAGCCTTCATACTTCAGCCCTGTAGGCTCTTATCTTAGGTATGAGGTCACAGTCTTGAAGAATGCATCTATCTCTTGTGCATTTCTGACCCTTTCCCTGACATCTGTTTCACAGGCGCTTACTGTTGCTAGATGAATCATATTTATACTCCTGGTAAGGGCATCGACCACCCTATTTTCCTTTCCTTTTATATGTTTGATTTCAAAATCGAATTCACTTAGGAGATCCATCCACCTAGCTTGTCTAGCATTGAGTTTTGGTTGATCAAACAGGTGTCTCAATCCACAATGATCTGTCATAAGCACAAATCTTCTACCCATGAGGTAGTGCCTCCACATTTTTAAAGCATGTACTATGGCAGCAAATTCTAGGTCATGGGTCACATAATTGATATCATGCTCATTTAATTTCCTGGACGTGTAGCAAATTACACATCCCTCTTGCATAAGGACTCCTCCGAGTCCTTCCTTGCAGGCATCTGTACACACAAGGAAATCATTATCCAGGTCTACAAACTTTAGCACGGCATGGGTCAGGAGGTATTTCAATTCCTGAAATATTTCTTCACACTTTGATGTCTAAATGAATTTAATCCCCTTTTTCTGAAGGGCAGTGATTGGAAAACCAGTCTTGGAAAACCCTTTAATGAACCTTCTATAGTATCCCTCTAAGCCCATGAAAGATCTAATATCGGATACATCCTTCAGGGTAGGCCATTCCATAATAGATCTGATCTTGTCAGGGTCTACTGCCACTCCTTCCTTAGAAATGACATGGCCTAGGTAATGGAATTGCTTCTGAAAGAAGTCGCACTTGCTAAACTTAGCGTAGAGTTGATGCTCTCTTAGTACTTGAAGTACAAGTCTAAGATGTTCTTCATGCTCCTCCCTATTCTTGGAGTATATTAGGATATCATCAATGAAAACCAATACAAATTTGTCCAGAAATTTGCTGAGTACATTATTCATCAAGCACATAAAAGTGGCAGGAGCATTGGTTAACCCAAACGACACCACCACGAATTCATAGTGACCATACCTCGTCCTAAAGGTTGTTTTGTGGATGTCTTCATCCTTAATCCGGACTTGATGGTAGCCATACCTTAGGTTGATCTTCAAGAATATGGATGCACCTCCCAATTGGTCGAACAAGTCGTCGATTCTTGGTAAGGGGTACTTGTTCTTTATGGTTGCCTTATTGAGTTGTCTGTAATCTATGCACAGTCAGAGTGTGCCATATTTCTTTTTCACAAACAGGATGAGCACTCCCCATGGAGATACATTGGATCAGATGTAGCCTTTTTCCATCATCTCCTTTAGTTGTAGCTTGAGCTCAACCAGCTTTGGCATGCTCATTTTGTATGGCGTTCTAGATGATGGTACCGCTCCTGGTGTAAGTTCTATCGAGAAGTCAATATCCCTTCTCGGAGGTAGACCTGGTACTTCTTCTAGGAATATGTCCTTGTATTCTCTTAATATGGGGTGGTCCTCTAGGTTTGGTTTGTCATCCTCAACAAATTCCAATACCTATATGGCATATACAGAACACCCCTTTCTGCAATACTTTTTCATCTGAAGGGTTGATATTTTCCTCACTGAGACAAGCTTTTGAATCCCTTGGAGGGTCGTCTTTCTTCCTTCTTCATTTACACATTCTAAAGTTTTATGATAACAGTCCAATTTAGTTTTGTAAGAAGCCAACCAATCCACACCAATCAACAAGTCATAAGATCCCAGGGGAAGTACGTTAAGGGTCGCTTAGGTGGGCAATCCACCCATGATGAATTGATAGGCTGGTATGACCTCTGCCACTTTATTTTGGTCTTAGTGGCTAATTGCACCAACCACGGTTTAACATGTCTAATTGGTTTCAGTTTACACTTATCAACAGTCTGAGGGGCCACATAACTCAAACTAGAACCTGGGTCAATTTAAATAGAAACTAGATGGTTGGCGATCATTCCTTCCATCTCCACTACTGAAACTTGGTGGTCAGCTTGATTATTGTCCAAGGCTGCATAGATTCAGGGCATGCTCCTAGCTACATCATTGACGGTGGTAGCTTCTTGGATATTGTAGACCCTCTTACTGTTTTGTTGTCTATGTGGGCAATCCGTCAATTTATGATCCTCTCCACAACCCCAACATTTTAAGGGTTCCTTCTTTAGGTTATTAATCTTTTGTGGGGCTGTATTAAAAGGTTTATTTCCACTTTGAGAGGGAAAAGTTTGTTGATATACACTTCTAGTAGGAAGGCTCCTTCTATAATATTTTCTATATTTCTTGAATCTTAAGGATTTAAACCCTTTCTTATGTAATCCCGAACTACTCCTAGTCTTCCAGTCCTTGCGAGGTCTTGTCTTACTCCCAAACTATTCATAACAATACCTCGTCTTCCGGATAGTTTCTTCTAAGTTCTTTGGTTCATCGAACTCAATCCTATCCCGATAGGTCTAAGGTAACCCACTAATGAACTGCTGCATTTTTACTTTTTCATCTATTATGTAGGGTACATACCTCAATTGTTCAAGGAATTTATTGACAAATTCGTCTATGGTGAGCTTCCCCGGCCTAAGTTCATAGAAATCCTTAGTCTTCCCATCCATGTATTTCTCTGACAAATACTGCTTCCTGAAGTATTTCTCTAACTGTTTCCATGACAAGTCATTCTCATGGACTCCTTTCACATTCCTAAGGTCTTCCCATTCAGGTTGAAGATGGTTATTCGAGCCTTCAAGTTTTCAGAGTAGTCATGGACTCTGAAGTATTTCTTTAAACTAAGCAACCAAGCTTCAGCCTCTTCTCCCTTCTTAATCTCTCCATCGAAAGAAGGTGGTTTGGCTTTCTTGAATTCTTTAGGATCATGATTTTTGGAACGCTTCTGCTTCTTTTCTTTCCTTTGAGAATGTGAGCTGGCTCTGCTACTAGAAGATCCTTCAGAGTTACCAGCTTCTTTTCCAGAGGACTCCACCGATGAGTGTCCCCTGCCTCCAGGCTGGGCCTTCTTCGAGGTACTTTTCCCAGTGTGGTCACTTATAGAGTCATGTTTTCGAATCTCAAGTGGACTTTGACTTCTCTTCTTATGTCGTCGGTCCACATGACTGGTTGCGGGTTCATGTTGTAGTTGCCTATGTATGTTGGATAATCTCTACAGCAAGACCACGTTAATTTCTGTCTGTTTTTCTTGCTCCTTTATCAATCTCTCGTTGTCAGCCTTGCAACTCTGTAATTTGGCCCTGAGGCTCCTTACAGTTTCATCCAGATCTGGAGGGGTTTCCATCGCCCTCCTTTCGTCAGATTCTTCGTCTCTATTGTGGGAGCCATCCCCCACTTCATGACACGTCACCATCCTTTAGTCTTGGAGCTTTCCTGTAATTTACTAACTACTCGAGTGTTGACAAAAACACTTATTGTTAGCTAAGAGTTTAGTAGTCATGAACAATACACGGTTCAATTTCTTAAATGCATACACACAGTAGAAAGTGTCATTCTTTTCTTTAATAACATTTTTAATCAGAATTTTTAAGAAAGAGGTAAGGTAGAGTGTCATTCTTTTAAAAGTACTCCAAATAGAATTTTTAAGCGATTTGTCCATGGGCCAAGTAGGCCAAGTGTTGTAACCATGATCTGATACCAATTTGTAACACACCCACGACGGGCAAAGGAAAGTAACAGGTAGAAAAAAATTTCGTCCTCCCTACAAGAACAGATCCTCTTTCTCTCTACGGGTTCTGATTTGGAAAGTCCAGGACTCAGCCTGAGCCTCCGGTCAAGATTCTTCAAGTCTAAATCACACGAGGTTTTGAGACCATGATAGTCTCACCTCTAAATCAGACAAAAGGCCTTTTCAGCCTCTTTTGCAGGCCTTATGATACCTGTGGCCTTCTCCTTCGCACTTCAACAAAGTCTCAAAGTTGGCGTTAGCCCATTTTCTCTTGGCCTCTCCTCAGATATGACCTTGGTGATAACCACGTGATTGCAGGCACAACCACAAGCGGTTTGGGGTCAAACTACTTTTAAGCTTGCAATCCTCCCTAAGTCTCCACATTTCCTCCTGACGAAACCATGGTTTGAATTGCATCCCGCCATCGACATTTTATACTTCGTGCAACTCTTGTCCCCGCAATGTTATGGAATCATCGATCTTGACGATACTGTCTGAATCGACGGTTCAGATCTGCACCTCTCAAATTTATGGACCAGATATGTCCCTCCTAGATCAACGACTAAGATCTCTTCGCAACTCCAGACTTCAGGGTTTTAAAATCTCAAACCCTGCTTTGTAATTCAAACTTCTGGAGTTGATGATCTACAGACACTTGTCTTGCTCGATCAATGGTCTTGCTTCCACTTAGGGTGTTTGACCATTTAACCTAAATCAACAGTTCTCCAACCCTCTTCTTGACCGACGGTCGAGATCTCCTTCGGGTTTCGGACTACTGAGATCTCAAATCTCAGACCTTTTCCCAATGACTTTTATTCGAAGGCTACAATCCTCTGACATGTGTCCTCCTAATCTGACAATCGAGGTTTACTTCGGGTCTTCACCCGAAGCTCAAAGATTTGCACCACGTGTCCTCCAAATCCAACGACTATGAATCACTTCGGGACTTTACCTGGAGTTCACGGATTCACGCCACGTCTCCATTAGATTTGTCGGTCCAGGTTCACTTCAGGTCTTCAGGACTTCGGGGTTCGAAAATCTCAGTTCTCAAACTGAAACCCCACTACAATCTTCTTGGAGCTCTCGATTTGCTGACAAGTGTCCCCATGCCAGTCGATGACTCACGACTCTTCGGCTCTTCGGGCTTCAAGTGTTTCAACACTTCGACCTTTGCCTTCCTCTGGATCTTCTAATCTGTCGACGTGTGTCCTCTTGGATCCAACGGTCTAGATTTTCTCTAGCCCTTCGGCTTTCCATGCTTCGGGAATCTCAAGTTTCAAACTTGCCTCCTCCCAGACTCACGGTATCTGACAGTTCAGATCCACTCTGGTGATCCAACATTTGAAGTTTACCCCGAACAATCTGACAACTCAGATCTATTCCTGCGATCGGACGACTGAGATTCAGCTTTGGGTTTCTGGCTCTTTGGCTGGGTGAGATTTACTTCGGACTTCCGGCTCTCCGAGCTTCAAAAACCTCAAGTCTCAAACTTGCCTCCTCTCAAACAGATTCCTACGGTGTCCACAATCCGTTGCCACGTGTTCCTATGGATCGGTTGGTCCAGATTCACTTCAGGTCTTCGGGGTTCGAGAATTTCATCTTTTAACCGAGAACCCTCGAACATATTTCTCTGGAGTCCACAATCCGTCGCCACATGTCCCTCTTACGATGGAAGGTACCAAACTACTTCGAGGCTTCAAAACTTTGGTAAGTCCTCTTTTTCGGCATTTGCAAGGTACTAAGGTTCATGCACCTTGTTTAGATCAGACGGTTGTCAAACCTCTACGATATGATCCAACGACCATTATCGTTCCTCCTCCTAGGCTTCTAACTTACTCCGACTTAGAAGATTTTCTAAGTGCTCAAAGGATTCGTCCTTTTCTCCTCCTACGGGCCCGTCTCCTGGATTTCGTCTACGCTCCTATAAGCGTTATCCCTTCTTAGCTTGACCTCTTTGAAGGTTTTTGTTGTCCCACGCGCTCTTGCATTTCAGGGATCGATTCAAACTCAGATCGAAGGTCAGTGATGATCGATGGTTCACAGGAATTGCAGGGTCCCAACATGCGGGTTCTTTACCATGGAGTTTGACCTCCGCAATCTGGAAAGTGCTCGCTTGATTCTAGTTTAACCGAGATCGTTGATCCTCCAGCCCATCGAAATCAACGACCAGAGTGAATTATGGGCCGCGAACTAATGCATCCGCTATTTTCACCTTCGCGCTCTGCAGTGATTCCCTACCCTCGATCTCCATTCATAGATCGACGATGCATATCAATTGCGGGGTTTAACTTGACCTTCATGCAACTTGACATCTCGGAGCCTCGAGCTCCAAAGTTCCTAGACCTAGGTCACGTGGATCTTCATAAAACTCTGGGGCTATGATCCCCACTCTTAGTCGGGTTCTTGGTTAAGGAAATAAGCACAAGTTCAGAGTCTCCTATACTATTGGTCTGAAGGGAACACCTTCCTGACTCGCAGGGCTTTGAGCTCTGAATCAAGGCAAGGTAACATGCGAGGTTACCAAATTGGTAAATATGCTCACAGGCTTGCTCCGACTCCGAAACAACAATGTAAATTCATGGGGAAAGCGCCTTTGAGTGATTAAACTGGGACGCATGGAAATCGAAGAAGAAATTATAGTTTCTCAAGGAAACAAATGCATATTCATAACTTAATCATTTAATACAGAGAAAGAAACCTTTATAGACATGTAAATACTCACATGCATCCATTATTTACAATTCAAAAATAGAAGGCAAGAAAACACTTATCAGAACCATAAAGTGTGATGCGACTGCTGAAAGGGGTGTTCGTTTCCACCCAACCATAGGCTCAGTCACTCCTAATGGATTTATCACTAGCCACCCCCGAGCTTAAGCCATGATGCTTTGAGATTTAATCTCTTACTTCCAACTCAACGAAAGTTAGGGACGAAGGTTACTCTCCTTTTCCCAATACAGAAAATAGATCAGGACGAAGGTTACTCTCCTTCTCCTGGTTCAATCTCTAATTTCTGTGATCAAAACTCACTGTTCCTCCTTCAGTCCTTCCTCGGACCTAACAGTTTCCTCTCTCGTCTCTGCATTTTCTCCGCTGGTCTCCCTCTGTCCACCACACTTCCTTTCTTGCCTCCCTCAGCAAGATTGTGTGAGGCTCGAATCCTCCAGTCTATGGTAAGGTCCAGAAGCCTTACCGATGGGTAGTCTACCCCATCCCTCATTAACTCTCGAGGAGGCCTTCCCACCTACCAGCCTGACAGGATTTCATTCCTGGTCAAAGGGTTGTTCTAATCTGAGCAAATTAATTCTAGCATGGTACTAGTTCGGTGGAGGTTAACGCAACCATTCCTAGTCCTCTCCACCACCTTTCATGACATTTATTCATCGACCTTCTACACAAGGTCCATCAAATCAAACATTCACACTTTTAAGTTTTCCATAGTTCCTCAGCCCATATAGTTATTTTTACAGACTGGAGGAAACAGGGTGTTACATGAACAATTAATCAGAAAGTGGAAGTTTCGTATACAATAAGCAAGTTTAGGAAAAATGGGTTGAATTAATATACATGGGTAATCCCCCCCTTGACCCCTCTTGGCCATTATCCTAGACACTTTCCCCTCTTCTGGGTTAATTCATCCCCCATCTCTTTTCCATGGCCCCTTATCAACATGCATCGCATTTTTATTATTAAAACATTGAAATACAATTCACATATTACATCGCTTGGCCGTAGCCACATGTTATAGCCACATAAACATTAATTAAATTGGGGATTATAATGGGGATGTTACATTTAGGGGGTGGCCTTCAATTGGTATTTGCCTTAGCTCTGGTTCTATACCATCTAGCATGGAGGGTCATCGTCACACTAGCCATTGTGCACCTCATCAAATTGTTGATCTTTATCAAGTTCAATGGAGGATTTCACGCCAAGCTAAGAACCCACATGCAACAATTTCTCATATCAATAACAAAGCATTTCTCAGCTTGAAGCTCATCTAATCAAGAATGTAGAACTTGAAGCAAGGGTGGCCATACAAAGGCAAACAAATTGGGAAGATCATTGTAGATCACCGCATGCAATATCATTTGATTTAAGTCTAGTAAGGAACTCACATTCAATGGCTTCCTTCCCAAAAGTCTCTATTGCTTCTGTCAAAGAAGTTGCTAATGAGGAAGATCTATAGTACAATAAAATCATGGGAAGATGGAACTTGAAAATACAGTTCTAGAGTCCAATGCAAATGTCAAGAAAGAATTCGATAATGGGCATGGTTTTCAATAAAAATCCATGTTTTTGTCTTTTGCAAAATAACACTCTTACTAGGCTAGTTCATTAGGCTCTATAGTTGCAAGTTTTTAGGTTTTGTGAAAACATATGTAAGAACAAATTAATTGGTAGGTGGACTCTTCACAGTCATGGAAACTTTGAATCCTTGGTATTATACTTTATCTAT
>SNQJ01S0019290.1:142916-157158 GCA_010110895.2 Picea sitchensis | reverse complement strand
GCTGTCTCTTCTTTCTCCTCGCGCTGGCTCGCTTGATGAAGTGTGGATGCTCCTGCATCATGAATTAAGCCAAAAAACATAGGAAAAGTCACTTAAGCCTAAGTCAATGGAGAAATAGAACGAAAATGTGTTAAGGGGGGACTTAATTAATTAATTACTCAACTTAGGAGGAAAAGTGCCTAGCTTAAGCGAGGTCAATGGTGAATTAGATCGAGAAGAGTATAAAGGTAGGAATTTGACCTAATTCCTCATTATGCTATGTTATGATTTGATGTTAAGAGTTCCCAGAGGAGGAGGAGATTCGACTTCTACTGCTTTGTGGATTTCTGGAGGGAACCACCACCATTGATCGGTTTTGGTGTTGAGAGACACACCCTAGCCCATTGGAGATACCATCCAGGTATTTCACCATGCGATTTAGGAGTATCCAGTTTGCAGTGTTTCACAACTCAACTAGTGAGGGCGCAAGGTTAGATAGAGGGTTTGTGTAGCTGCACGAGATCAGAGCTTGGATCGCAGATTCCTTCCGACCCAGTTGAGATCCATCCAGGGTGCATAGATTGAGCCACCTACCATCAGATTCGGACGCTGGAATCCTTTAGAGTGCATCATTCATCCATCCAGGGCACAACTCTTGTGGAAGGACAGTTGGGGTTATAGACAGAGCATTAGAGAAGATATGGGGAAACCCTTCCAACCTAGTTGTTCATTTTCCAAGGTGAACATTTTGAGTCATATAGCAACCGATTCTGTTGGTGGAATCATTTGGGTGCATCCAGAGAGCCCAGGAGGTGCACAGACCCCTAAGGGATGAGATCTGGAGCATCAGAGGATATATCTTCCATCCGACAGTCACCAGGATCAGTATAGAAGCTAGGGTTCTTCTATTGAGACAATTTTTATCTCATTCCGACAATTATAGCCTTCCAGATGAGTTTTCCAGTTTGTAGCGGTTACCATGCTTCTCTGGAACCACCGATTTTGCCGATCTATCTGTGCATGCATCAGATCTTATTTCATCTTCTGGTCATGGGTATTTTATGTTATTTGCTTATATTCTAGTCACAATCCATGAGATCTATCTGATGACTATTTTCTATATTTCCAGTATTTCATTGTATTTCATGGCTTGCATCTCATAATACATATTATTGGGTGGTTGTTTTTCCTTATTTCTGCATGCATCATATATATTGTTTAAACCATAATTTATAACATGCACATGTGAAAATCACAAAACATCTCAGGCACATAAATAAAACGCATCCAAAAACCCCCAGAGTATCAGATCTGAAGATAAAATGCATCCAGAAACCTCTAGAGTATCATATATGTAAGACAAAACACTAGATCAGTAGAAAATATCCAGATCAGATGGATCAGGGATATTTCAGTGGTATCAAATCTTTAGTCTTGCCATCCCATGAATAAAGACGATGAGTGCAGCAGAAGACCCATATGGTCGTGAGCACATAGGTGACGAATATGTCACTTACAACAGGCACAAGGAAAGAAGGCATAGGCATGACTTTCCTACTTTCCCTCCCATATCAGAGGAAGAGGAAGAGGCACATAGAGAAGCGGAGAGAACAGTAGAATGTGAGGCTGAGCGCGAGGCTAAGAGGATGCTAGGAGACATATATGAGTGACCAGAGGGCAGTGATATGGCCCCCATGGAACCAGAGGAAACCTTCATGTAGGTTATCAATGATATGTTATCTATTCAATGGACCATGTCTCAGTCCTTGGCACAGGTGGCTAATAGATTGACATAGATTGGCTATGGTGGGCACCTCGAGCACACAAGCCCCACATGCATCACATGGGAACTCAGGGGAAAGAAGTAGGCCCCAGTCACCCACTCGCACATACAACTCTACGAGTAGGATTTCCATACCTTTGTTTCCCAGTTTCCAGAGGGAACCCCCGGTAGCATCATAGCTTCCAATAACACATAGTTCTGCCACTCATGCAGAGGACATTGCAAAGTATTGGAGGGAGTATGCAGAATTGGGTCGTGACTTCCATCAGAACATGACCCTAGTAAAGTATTGTGGAATCAGACTCAGGAACCACCCCAGAGAGCCATAGAGAAGAGGGTCGCAATAGCAATAGGGGCATAACATTGATTTCATCCAAAAAGTTGGTAAACTCACCATACCTTCTTTCGATGAATCGTCTAAATTCACCGTCGGAGCTTGGGTACATAAACTAGAAACATACTACAAGCTTAACCAGATGATCGAGACAAAGACCATCAGTTTCTCTACCTTACACTTGGAGGGTGAGGCACACGAGTGGTGGTATCATGGATTGGTGACACTGGGCCACAGTCGCATCACCTCCTACAAGGAGTTCATAGAGAGACTCATGGAAAGATTTTACAAGAGGGATCCAGAGATCCATTTCAGAGATCTAGCCCAGTTGAGATAAACTGGCACAACAGAGGCATTCATCTCAGAGTTTCAATGGGTAGCAGTGGCAGTGACAGATATATTCGAGCCCTGGTTGATCATGTTATTCAAATAAGGGCTCACATAACCCTTGAGAGGATGGGTGAAATTATACCGGCCTCACACCTTGTAGGATGCCATCCTATGAACTAGAGATTTGGCGGACTCAGTGCCAAAAACTAAAATCTTTTCCAAACACTTTGTACCACAAAAGGATTGAGACCGGAAGCCATTATAGAGAGAATGGAAGGGAAAGGAGAATATCGATGATGAGATGAGGCGAGAGCCTATGAGGAAGAAGATTTGCTTCAACTGCAGAGATCCTTGGGTCCTAGGCCACAGGTGCATGGGAAAGGGAGGGATTCACTATATTGAGGTGGCAACAGACAATGTGGACAGTGAGGATGAGGAGCAGGACAGTGGATCCACCAGCTCAAAGGAGGAGTCATATCAGTCAGAGGAGCAACCTCCCCATAGACCACCGACACCAACAAGAGCCTACCTACCGGTAGTTCCACAGCCTCCTGAGAAGGCTAGCAGACGGAAACCAACAAAGGGAGGATTCGTAGCGACCCTTTCTAGTGTTCCCAGGTACGACACCCTCTGGATCAGAGGGAATATTCAAGGGCAACATGAAATCACCCTGATAGATGGTGGGGCGACCCACAACTTCATAGACGCTTCATTGGTATCGATATGAGCTCTTCAGACATAGTAGTTTGAGGGATTTGATGTCGTAGTAGCAGATGGCCATATAGTGGAGTGTCTAGATAGAGTTTTGAACTTGAAGATCAAGTTGGGAAACTAAACCGTGAGAGATACATTTTATGTGGTTGACCTATCAGACATAGATGTGGTTTTGGGAGTCCAATGGTTGATCACTTTGGGTAAAATCACCACCAACTACCAGACCTTGGAGATGGGATTCAGAGATAGTGATGGGAAGAGGGTTGTCCTAAGGGTATGTCGACAAGAGCACCCCGGACAGTCTCATCCAAGAGGATGGAGAGGATCTTCAGGAATGGGGAGGAAACATTTGTCGCAGAGTGCTTGATTACTACATGGAAGGATTATGAGGGTCGACAACAGTATCAGACATATGTCAAGAACTTGTTGGGACGACATCAACAGGTTTTTGATTTGATTCCGCCAGGGAGATCGTCGGACAGGGGATTTTAGCATACCATTGAGTTGGAGGAGGGGGCCAAACCCATGATCACCCCCCCTATCGTCATCCTAATAGGTTCAAGGATGATATAGAAAAACCAATCAAGTAATTGATGGCGATGGGACACATCAAACCTAGTAGCAGTCCATTCACCTCTTCAGTTTTCTTAGTCTTGAAGAAGGATGGTACCATGAGGATGTGCATCGATTATTGGGCCTTGAATAAGAAAACCATCAAGAACCAGTATCCTATCCCTCACATTGACGAGTTGATGATGAGTTGTGTTAGCAATGAGACTCACCCTAGTTGATGGATGAGTTGTGTTAGCACTAAGACTCACCCTCATATTGCGCGAGGATAAGCCCAATACCCATCAGAGTTTAGGTGGATGTTGGTTTTATATGGATGGAGGTCAATGGACAAAAATCAAAATAATGAATGATGTTCAACAAAGAACTAGACAAGAAATTCACAGGGAAGTGAGGGCCACATTAACTTCAGTCAGTAAATTGAGTTAAAGAGAGAGTAGAGGTAAGAATTAGTGAGGGAGGTGAACGAGAATGTTATGGGCATCAGGCCTTCTAGTATCTCTGAGAAGAAAAACCCAAACTCAAGAGAATTCTTGAGCTCGAGTTCAGACACTGGAATATGTCCAAACAACACAGTTACAGCCACAAAATTATCAAACCTCCATCATCCTACAAATGCAAAATCTCGATTGGATCTTCCATGCCCGAGCCATCCAATGTGAGAGGGAAAAAAAACACTGGGAACTGAGAAAAATTGACCATGATACTCCTATAATCAAAACTCCATTAGAACAGTATAACGATCATCTACTAGATCATCCATGCCTGAGTGTTTTCAACATATTTTACAGACAAAATGAAAAGAAACAGGAAGCTGACTTTTAGTAACATGAAAGTATCAAATCGATTACATAACCAGAGAACAACTCTGGCATCACAAGAATTACAAAATTGGGAGCTATGCTCAACCAGTTGACGACCTTAACAAAATATCAAAACTATCTACTTATACTCATAACTGTCTGCAACCACCAGGGACGCTATCTGGTCACTACATTCAAATCATTGCGTCTGAGCAGTCTTATGCCAGACTATGCATGTATCCCTCTGTTAGACGCGACCTCAGATCGACATGGGTCTGCATGAAAATATATCCACAGGGGGGCTCTGATTGACAACTCTATCTCTAAAACCATGCTTTCCATTTACTATTTTTTCTCGGGACCTCAGGCTGTGACCTTGGGCCCACTCTCCGAGTGCTTCGCGAAATCACGCTGCGGGAAACTTGTGCATTTCTCCCAACAAACCTTCGATTCATGAAACTACGAATTCATTGATCTATCGCCATGTTCCCTTCTGGATCAAACGGTCCATCTTTACTTCTCACTTCATGCTTCACGAAGTTGGCCTTTTCCCCATTTCAAAACTCCCGAAAGTCATTCCCACGAACTCTCTTTACACACAGAGATCAACGGTCCTCCTTGACGGATGATCAATGACTTATATCATATTCTTGTTCCACTTCGGAACTTTGGGACCTTTGGCACTTCGTTGCTTCGAGGCCTCGACACTCAGGAAAATTTTGCATCCCTCACTTCAGTTTTCCCGAAATTACTTTCTCCATAGATCGGATCTGGTGCCATTCGTCCTGCTGGATCGGACAACCCATGCTAATTTCGGGTTTCGGGTTTTCATACCTTTGACGAACAACTTTAATAACATTTCGAACTCCTGATTCCCATGAAACATCGATCTGATATTCTCAGGAATTCCCATCGATTAAGTTGATCTTGCATGTTTCTTGCATTTCAAGCCCGACATGGATTGTTCTGAACATTGCGCTTTGAAGTTGCTTGTGCAGGCCACGAACTTGGACAACCTGTTGCCCTTGACAACTATATGTGATAAAAAGTTGCATGGGGGATTTTTCTTCTCGAATATTGATCTATTCTCTGGATATCATCAGATCAACATCAGAGAGCGGGACATAGAGACGACGACATTTCAGTGCCATTTTGGCCATTTCGAGTTTCTAGTTATGTCATTTAGGTTAACCAATGCACCAACTACATTCCAATATTGCATGAACCACATATTTAGGGGGATTTGAGGAAATCCGTTTTGGTTTTCTTCGATGACATTTTGGTCTATATCAAGACATGGTAGGAGGATACGGAGCACTTGGAGGAGGTGTTGAGCATCATGGAGGCACAATCACTATATGCTAAAGAGTCCAAGTGTGATTTCGGGATGATAGAGTTGCTTTATTTGGGCCACATCATCAGTGCATGGGGAATTCAGGTACATCAGGAGAAGATTAGAGCCATTTTGGATTGGCCAACACCTAGGAGTTTGACAGAGTTAAAGAGCTTCTTTGGACTGTGCAGTTATTACAGGAGGTTTGTCAAGGGGTTTTCGCAATTAGGAGCACCACTCAAAAATTTGACTAAGAAGGATGCCTTTCAGTAGACATAGGAGTCACAATGGATATTTGAGAAGATGAAGGAGGTTATGAGCACATGCCCTGTTCTATCCCTTCTGGACTTCTCGCAGTCATTCGTCTTGGAGTGTGATGCATCAAGGGTGGGGATTGGAGTAGTTGATGCAGGGAGACCATCCCATTGTGTTTGAGATCAGGAAGCTTAGTGATTCAGAGAGACTCTACTCTATTTATGACAAGGAAATGCTAAAAATCATGCACGCCTTAACCAAATTCAAGCATTATCTAGTGGGTAGAAGATTTGTAGTGAAGATTGATCACAACAGTCTCAAGTATTTCCTGGATCAGAAAGACCTCAGTGAGAATAACAGAAGTGGGTCTCGAAGATCCAAGCCTTTGAATTTGACATTGAGTATGTCAAGGTAAAAAGGAATGTCATGGAAGATGCCTTGTCTAGGAGGCCACTAGGGTGTTCGATGATGGACATTTGCACAAATTGGAAAGCGCATTTGTTGGTGGAATATTCCAAAAACAAATTTTCTTGTGAGGTGATGGATGGGCAGGTGGTTGATGATAGATACCAGGTACTAGATGACATCATTTTCTACAAGGACTGGATCTACTTGGTTCCAAAAACTACCTTAAAGGGGAATATTATGAAGGTGTGTCATGATTCGCCTGCATCAGGGCACCAGGGGTACTTAAAAACTTATAGGAAGATCAGGGAGATATTCTCGTGGAAGGGTCTCAAGGATGATGTATTGAATCACATCCAGGAGTACATGAATTTTCAGCAAAACAAGTCAGAGAAGACACACCCAACAAGGTTACTTCAACCTCTACCCATTCCGAAGCAGAAATGGGAGAGCATTTCTATGGATTTCATCACAGACCTCCCTCGCATGAAGGGCAGGTACTATATATTTGTCGTTGTTGAAAGGCTGACCAAATTTGCACATTTCTTTGCCATACCCATGGACTACAAGGCCATACAAGTAGTAGAGTTGTTTTTTAGAGAGGTATTCAGATTGCATGCCCTACCCAATCAGATAGTCATTGATGGGGATGGGCGCTTCATCAATGCATTTTGGTAGGAGATTTTTTAGTTGACAGGCACAGAGCTATACATGAGTACCAGCTACCACCCACAGACAGATGGACATACAAATATTGTCAAAAAGTGGGTGGAGGGGTATCTGAGGAACTATGTGGGAGGACAACAACACACATGGGTGAGGTGTTTGCACACGGGTGAATAATTTTACAACGCGACTCACCATATGTCTATAAGGATGCCACCATTTAGAGCATTGTATGGATACGATGCACCCAATTTTGTGGAGATTGTATTTGGGGATAGCAGGGTCCCGGGGGCCAAAGATTGGGTGGAGGAAAGCCAAAGGATTCAGTGTGCAGTGAAGGAAAACTTATAGGCAACACAAAACTAGAAAAACATCTATGCATATAGGCAGAGGGCTGAGCACAATTTTGAGATTGGGGACTTGGTTTTTCTACGGTTACAGCCATACTGGCAGTCCTCCTTGAAGAGGAGCAAAGTAGAGAAACTGAAGCTGAGATTTTATGGGCCATACAGAGTCATTAGGAGGGTAGGTGAGGTGGCATACAAGCTAGAGCTACTAGAGGGTTGCAAGATTCATAATGTCTTTCTTGTTTCTTGCCTTAAAAAGGCAGTGGGACAACAGATCAACACTTCAGAGGAGTTTCCACCCTTAGATGAGGAGGGCCAGTTGGAGTTAGTGCCAAACGAGGTGCTCGAGCAGAGAGAGCGTAGGTTGAGGAACAAGATCATCAGGGAGTGCTTCATTAGATGGAGGGGATTTCCAGTGGAGGATGCCATGTGGGAGGGGAAGCATATTTTGCAACACCCAGGATTGATGTTGCTTGAGGACAAGCAATATCAGGAAGGGAGGATTTTGATGTCTTGTTACCAAGAGTAGGTCAGCAGGGAGTGACTTAGTAATCTATATGTTCACGTAGACTATAGTCAGGAACAATCAGGGAACGAGAGGAGAAATAAGTGAGAATTGATGGTTAAACGATGAACTAAGACAAAAAACATAGGAAAAGTCACTTAAGCCTAAGTCAACAAAGAAATAGAACAAAAAGGTGTTAAGGGGGGACTTAATTAATTACTTACTCAACTTAGGAGGAAAAGTGCCTAGCTTAAGTGGGGTCAATGGTGAATTAGATCGAGAAGAGTATAAAGGTATGAATTCGACCTAATTCTTCATTATGATATGTTATGATTTGATGTTGAGAGCTCCCAAAGGAGGAGGAGATTTTACTTCTACTGTTTTATGGATTTCTGGAGGAAACCACCACCATTGATCGGTTTCGGTGTTGAGAGACACACCCTAGCCCATCGGAGATACCATCCAGGTATTTCAACCTACGATTCAAGAGTAACCAGTTTGCAGTGTTGCGCATCTCAGCCAGTGAGGGCGTAAGGTTAGATAGAGGGTTTGTGTAGCTGCACGAGATTAGAGCTTGGATTGCAGATTCCTTCTGATCCAGTTGAGATCCAACCAGGGCACATAGATTGAGCCACCTACCATCATATTCTGACGGTGGAATCCTTCAGAGCGCAACATTCATCCATCCAGGGTGCAGCTCGTTTGGAAGGACAGTTGGGGTTATAGATGAAGCATTAGAGCAGATATGGGGAAACCCTTCTGACCCAGTTTTTCATTTGCCAGGGTGAACATTTTGAGTCATATATCAGTCGATTATGTTGGTGGGATCATTTGGGTGCATCTAGAGAGCCCAGGAGGTGTGTAGACCCCTAGGGGATGAGATCTGGAGCATCAGAGGATATATCTTCCATCTGACAGTCACCAGGATCAATCTATAGGCCACGACACTTCTATTGAGACAATTTCTAGCTCATTCCGACGATTATAGCCTTCCAGACAAGTTTTCCAGTTTGTAGCGGTTACCATGCTTCTCCAGAACAACTGATTTTGCCAATCTATCCGTGCATGCATCATATATGCCTTCATCTTTTGTTCATGGGTATTTTATGTTATTTTCTTGTATTCCAGTGACAATCCATGAGATCTAGCTGATGACTATTTTCTATATTTCCAGTATTTCATTGTATTTCCCTGCTTAAATCTCATAATACATATTATTGGGTGGTTTTTGTTCCTTATTTACGCATGCATCATATATAAACTATTTAAACCATAATGTATAACATGCACATGATACAATGACAAAACATCTCAAGAACATAACTAAAACGAATCCAGAAACTCCAAGAGTATCAGATCTGAAGATAAAATGCATCCAAAAACCCCTAGAGTATCAGATCTATGAGACAAAACACTAGATCAATAGCAAATATCCAGATCAACTGGATCAGGGATATTTCAATGATAAGAAAAGAGGCAAAATGGAACAGAGAAATAAAGGATTTAAACCACCATTTTTCAAGTACAACTCTCAATCATATCAGTAAGGGAAGACAACACAAGGTGAACATAAAATAATATATTCCTTGGGGAAAGGCCAAGACAACATCCCATAAACTGTGGGGGATTTGAAGAAGACCACTTGTATAAATATTTTCCTCACAAGGGAGAGAGGATGAGGACTATGCATAACATTGAGGAAGTTACTATAGTGGATGACATGGGTAGGAGCATGCCAAGGATTTATGCAGCCTTAGAAAACAAATAAGAATACTACCAATCCAACATGATTGAGGTAGAAGGTAAGATTGATAATCATCCCATAGTTATTTTGATTGATTCTAGAGCTAGTCATATCTATATAGATCCAAAAATAGTTGAAAGGTTTAAATTGAAGAGATGTAAGCATGAAAAGTATTGATTGGTTCATCTAGCCATTGGAACCAAGAGAAAAATCAATGATTGCCTAGTAAGCATGAATGGAGTCGGTTCTAAGGAAAATGTGAACATCATACCGCTTAATTCATATGATTTCTTAATTGGTATGGATTGGTTGGAAAAGCATCACACTATCCTAAATTAATACAACAAAAATTTTGCATGCCTTGATGAGGGAGGAAATTCAAGGACAATGCAAGGTATTCTAAGACCTATATCTATTAGAGAGATTTTAACATTGAAATTGAGAATATGTTTTAGAAAATGGTGCCAGATATATGCAGCCCATATGGAAGAGCCAACAAGATATAAGGAGAAAAGTCTTGAAGACTATTTGGTATTGAGGGAATATGAATATGTGTTTTGGGAATTGTCAAGATTACCACCAAAGAGAGATAATTATTTCTCTATTGACTTAATGCATCCTGGAGTTGCCCTAGTATCAACTCCTTATAGAATGAGCACACAAGATCTGAAAGCGTTGAAGATGCAAATAGAAGAATTTCTTAAGAAGGGGTACATATGTCCAAGTGTCTCACCTTAGGGTGCCCCAGTACATTTTGTGAAGAAAAATGATGGAACTCTGAGGTTGTGTATTGATGTCAGAAAATTTAATTAGGTTACTATAAATAACATGTACCATGTATTGCGAATTGATGATATTTTTTATCAATTGAAAGGAGCAAAGATATTTTCCAATATTGACTTGAGATCAAGTTATCATCAAGTAATAATTAGAGAAGAAGACACCAACAAGACAACATTTCAAACAAGATATGGCCATTATGAGTTTGTGGTGGTGTAATTTGGCTTGAAAAATGCACCAACTACTTTTATGTGTCTAATGAATAGAGTGTTCAAAGATTACCTGGACAAATTCGGCATTGTCTTCTTGGATGATATTCTCATATACTCCAAGACATAGGAGGAGTGTTATCGCATAGTTTGTAGTTAGGATAAAAGGAAGATGTAAAGAGACAAATTGAAATAACTGAACCAATCCCACCCAATGTCACCTCGACAAGAAGGTTCTTTCTGTTTAGGGAGGTAAGGCCCAGGGGAGACGTTCCCGGTGACCTAGGGTTTTGAGAAGGCAAAGGATTGAAGGCTAAAAGATAAATTCCCCCTCACAAGTCACCACCGAGAAGATAGTCCGTCTAACCAACCAATAAAGAGAAGTATAACCAAAAAAGGTTAGTACGTCATATAATCAATGACTATCTGATATATAAGCAATTGAGCAATAAATATTGATGAATTCAATGTTTATATAATAGAAATGATTACAATGTCACTTCTTCAATAAATGCTAAAGAAACGTGGCATTCAATGTAACAATTTAACACTTCATTAGGTAATTCCTTTAAACAACCATTCAATTGCTCACAAGTAAAACAACAACTGCACAATGATGTTTATAGCAAAAGATGACAACATCAATTAGTTAGTAGGGTTAGTCCTTAGGCTAGGGTTAGAAAGATTAGTAAATTTCTTTAATTGTTTTGAAGTTGTGATCAAGTTACTCAAGACAAAGGAGTTCTTTAGATCAGTGCCTTAGGGTTAATGGAGTCGAAAGTAGAGGACACAAAAGTTGAAGGATCAGGTGAAAGTAATAGGACTAAGGACAAGAGGGTTAGACCTTGAGGTGTTGCTAAGTCAAGGCCTCAAGGATGAAACCCTAGGGGAGAGAGGCTCACTTTGGTGTAGGGGAACTAGGCCTTAGTTCTCTCTCCTCCTTCCTTAGCTTTAATGGAAAATCAACTAGCTCAAAAGATTGCATAAGACAAAGACAAGAGGTTTTTCAGGTAACATGTTTCTATAGCATGGCTTTACCAGGCAAACCCTAGGGAAAATCGACTCAACAAGGTGTAGGGGAACTAGACCTTGATGTGTTTTCTCCTTCTTAGCTCAATAAGAAAAATGACTAGCATGGAAGAGGAAGAAAATATTGTTGCTAAGGCAAGGCTCTATCTCTCTTCAATAAATGGCTCAAAATCTTGACGAGGACATGAGACAAGGACCCACAATGTGTACTTGTCACATAGGGTTTATTCAATAAATCATAACAATATATGAAAGAAATAACAATAAAATGATTCAATTAAGAAGTTTTGCAGAAATTTACTTACATTTAGCCAAGAAATCAAGTAACAAACCCTAGTTGTAACACCTTCCACCAAGATAAATGCCAAAAATTCCAATAAAAGACTTCCTTCAACAAGTGCGCCTCACAATTTCAGCCAAGAAATCCAAGTGTAGCGCAAATTTCAGACCTCACTAATGAGTGAGTGAGAGATGATGAAAAAATGAAGGTAAAAACTCTCAATTTATACAATACCATGACCTAATTTTACTTTTTAGGTCATGAAAAAGGTTGACAAGGCCAAAATACTAAAATCATATTGTTTTACAATAAATGCTTAAAATAAAACCCTAATAAAAAAAAAAATAGACGTCATCCCCTCTCTAGGGTGACGTTATCCCCTTCTAAAGAAAATGGAGCCTCCACAAGAAAAATGTTAGCCCTCCTTGGGCTTCTCCAAGCTGCCACACGTGCCAAACTTCCCTGTGCATCTGCCAAAGCATCCATGAAGCAAGGATGGCATCATGTGTCTCATGGATGACATTCTAGGCCTTCCAAGGAGAACATTCCATTGAAAAGGGGACAACCCCCCTAGGTCAAGCTCTGTCGGGGTACCTCTGCAAGACGTCCTCCTTATATCCCATGAAAACCCCTTTGTCATGTCTTTGCCCCCTGTTGGGGTCTCAGTATCCATCAGGTGGGCTCTTCAACCTCATGGAGGTTTGAACTGATCATCTCCCAATGTGTACTTGTCCAACATGGTACATGTCCGTTAGGCATGGTCCTGCACATCAATAGCTACGCCCT
Organism: Picea sitchensis; assembly: GCA_010110895.2. Classification (NCBI taxonomy): domain Eukaryota; kingdom Viridiplantae; phylum Streptophyta; class Pinopsida; order Pinales; family Pinaceae; genus Picea; species Picea sitchensis. The sequence continues at coordinate 144,306 of SNQJ01S0019290.1, read as the reverse complement.
CCAGGGGCTCATAAGTCATAGGCATCATAGTAATGTCAATCACATCTCATCATTAATATTATTAAACATGTTCATAAAACCCCTACTATCTCAATTAAAAGTTCAAAGACAGTATACAAGCCTCCAATACAAGTTTGGGGAAAGTGATAGGGCGTCCTATTGGGCTAGTGTCCACTAGAAAAGGAAAGTTCCCAGAAAAGACTTCATCTCAACCATGTAAGTGGGTGATGTGGATAAGGGATGTCCTGACAATGGGTGCAGTGAAGTAGGGAAATGCAAAGTTTTACCTATGGGTGCCTTTGTAGAAGGCGAGTTGCACCTGTCCTAGACAAAAAAAAATCCAAGCCCAATTCATGCCTTTTATTCTTTATTCTTATTGCTTTTTCTTCAAGAAGCTAATCAAGGGACACTGCCCTGGCATGGTGGCCAGTGGTGGAAGCGTTACCCATAAGTACTTTCACAAAAATGAAAAGGTTGGCTCGTGATGAGACCCCCTTTCTCTTGGCCATGCAACCAAGAGTCACTACCCTAGCGTGGTAACCAGCTACTAGCAGTGTCATACTACTAGATACCCATGGACCTAATAGGCTAGCTCATGATGAGAGCCCCTATCCTCTTACTAGGTCTTGTTTTTATTATTTTTTATGGGTTCCTCTTGTTTCTTACTGAGAATCCTTTTACTGCTTTCTCAGGGATCCCTGAGCGAAGCATCTTGAGGTTCTATTTTTAGGATTTTATCTTTTGCAAGCTTGCTTTTACCATATGGGCCTTTATCCCCTTCTTCCCACAAGGTAAGGTGCAATCCTCAAATGATAGGTCAACCCAGTGCTTGGACAAGTGTAATGGGATAGATGAGCGGTAAGCAAGATGAAGAAGTGGTGCTATGACGGGAGTGGACGATGTATTTTCAGAAATCCCCCCAATGGAAAACCAAAACCTATAGACATAAGCTTACTAGGGCATCCTGTCATTCCCCCCAGACATGGTCAAGTGAGCAAGTATAATATCCAAGCATTTGTTAGAAACAAAAGGAATTAAATGAAAATATTCAAAGGTTTTGATGATCAGAGTGACACGTACCATGATACTCAAATTCATTACCTCATGGAGCAAGAACCATCTCTGACACAAGACCAAGCCGATGGTGATGGATGTTGCTTCTGCTAGCAAGGTAGAGGCGTTGAAAGGGAGAAAATATGGGCCCTCCTGGTCCATGCTAAAGTCAATCCGGCTCTTGGTACTCCATGTCTAGGACCTGTGGGCCTCGAGACATGATCTCCTAGTTATCCCTAAGAGTGAGGGATAACATCTGGCTCCAACTCAGGTACGTGTGCTCACCGTAGAGCGCATGTGAACCTCAACATCTTTGGCATAACTTGTTTACCTGCTT